>CAJNIZ010047466.1:500-18989 GCA_905231905.1 Symbiodinium pilosum | reverse complement strand
ATGTTCCAGTCGCTTTACAGGGTTTTGGCCTTCCACGTCCAGCGGCTATTAAATTCCTCATAAACGAGTATTGACGGTTGATGGGATTATATTCCCATCTTCCCTACTAATAACCAGTACGTAATCCTAAATGTAGAAGCCAGAGACCCTAATATCACCAAATTGGAATGTACCCCAACCACCCTTTTTTTACTTAGAGGCCCGAGCCCAAAACCCTAAACGCTAAAACTCTAAACTCTGAAATCCTTAACCTTAAAACCCTCTAAAACCCGAAGACCTAAGCCCTAAACCCTAATCCGAATCCCTGACCCTCGCGACTTCGTCACTTCGTTGGGAGGCCCGCGACTGGCTTCAGAGCGGCACGGGCTCTTCCTTGCGCAGCTTGGACTGCACGAGTTGGTTCAGATTTAGGGACAAGGGGATTAGGAATATGGGATTAAGGGTTCAGGGTTCATGGTTTAGGCTGTAAGAATTATGGTTTAAGGCTTCAGCTTTGTTGTTTAGGCTTAGGATTAGAGTCTTGGGAGTTGTGGTGTAGGACTAGTGACTTGGTTTCCGGGCTTGGCGTCATTTTAACGATCAAGAGTTTAAGTTTGGGCCTAGAGCTCCGGGATTGGGGTTTAAGGTTAGGGTTTCGTGTGTAGGGCTTAGGGCTTAGGGCTTCGGGCATGGGTTAGAGGTACAGGCAAGACATGGAGAAATCTGCTTCGCCTCAGTGGACGCTGCAGTAGCGGTGGCGGCGGCAGCAACAACTGTAAGGCCTACAACCTGTGGCCCGCTGCTGGTAACCCACGACTACCCCAACCACTCTTCATTATGGTCGTAGATTCCTTCTACGGTAACCCTTCGACGAACCCCTAGCGACGCAGCGCGCTTTAAGGACAGGTGTTTCCCCAATGTCGGTTTCCACCTATTTGGGGTCCCACAAGGCGTATAGTTGACTGGGGTCTCATTGGGACCTTTCCCTGAGCCCTAAACACTAAGTCCTGAACCCTAAACCCTGAGCTCCAACACACTAAATCCTGAACCCTTAACCCTTAACGCCAAAACTAAAACCTGAACCCTAAACCTCGAACCCCAAACCCTGAAGCGTAAACCCTGAGCCCCGCCGCCAGGCTTTCGCTTCTTCTCCAACCAAGTTTCTCGGCTGTCGTCAGCCTAGCTCTTTGGGACTTCAACTTTTTTTGCGCTTGAAAGCGTTTAGGTTTTGGGGTTTAGGGTTTGGCCCTGACCCTAAACCCTATGCCCAGTTTGTGGTTTAGGATTTTGATTTGTTTTTTTCCCTTTAGGGGCTTGAGGGTCCTACCCTAAACCCTAAACCCTAAACCCCCTACCATCCACTGAGGTTCAGTGGGGTCCTGGGGAGCTCCAGGGAGAGGCGCAGGCGTGGCCATGACACGGAGGATCTCCTGAAGTCTGTTTTGGGGGGGCATTTTAGGTAATTGTTTTTGGGGTTTAGGGTTTGGGTTTTTGGTTTAGGGTTTAGGGTTGGTTCAGGGTTTAGGGTTTAGGGCTGAGGGTGTGTAGGGGTATGAAGGGAACAGAAAGGAATAGATGAGGTGTGGTGGGATAGGAACACATAAGGGTAGGGGACAAGAGAATGGAAGCTACTAATCAGTAGCTGGAGGTTCTTTTGACTTAGTACGGCTACTCACTATTTCCGCTAAACCCTGACACAGGCCCCACAACGACTACAAGAGAGCCTGCCGCCCCCCTTTGGGCTTCCATGTTAGCTTGGGGGATTGTAAGAGCACCAGGGATTTCCCGACTACCCCCTCCAATCCCCTCCACACTATACCCCCACCTGTTCCCCCGTGATTGGATCAATTTTGGGATAATTGGGGCTCATTCAGGCTGGTGAAGGGGAATTTCGGTGTGGGCAAGTAGTAGGGGGAGGGTTAGTGGGGAAGAAACGAAGGGGAGTTTATTTGAAATGGAGGCTCCCAGAGACCCTGGGATATGTGGGGATTTCAATGGGCTCTTTAAGGTTCATTCTGAGAAAGCTCCCTGTTGAGACCTGAATGAGGTGGCAAGGTTTTCATTTTATGGAACCTTCCGTGTCCTCTCAAACCCTGACCAAGCTTAAACTCAAACCTAATAAGCGTAGTATGAGAATTGGTGCCCGTTTTTTAGGCGACCCCAAGACCCTGTTCTAGTGATCCTCACAAGAAATTGATTTGGGGTTTGAGGATTTAGGGTACGTGGCAAGGTAGTGGGGGGTCCCCACCCAACCCCTGTTGCAAGATAAATTCTTCAGAAACCCAGGTCTATGCGGTTTAGGGTTTAGGGTTTAGGGTTATGGAGCAACATTGCGTTGATATCAGAAATTTTCCGTGATAGCAGTACACTGTAGCACTGGCGCCATATTTCCCAAAGAATAAGTTGCTCAGGGTCACGCAGGATATTAATGTTAACTGTATTAGGGTGAATGGACGCCTAGGTCCTAAATCTGAACCCAAACCCTGAGCTCCAAGACCTAAGCGCTAAACCCTAGTCCCAAATTCACCCTAAACCCTAAACCCTCAAACCCTAGATTCTAACTCTAATACCCTAAACCCTAGAATCCTAAAGTCTTAACCCTAAATCCTAAACACTAACACCCTAAATCCTAAACCTGAGATGGCAGGCTGGGACATGGATCCCTATTCGAGCATCGCGCCGCTTGGGTTGATATGCTTGACTTAACGCAATTAACCTCCTAATTGGGCAAGTTAGGGAGTAGTACCAAAGTGGCCTTAAATTGGTATTGAGATTATTCGAAAATTACCCTGTCTCCTGCTAGGAATTCAAAAGTATGCCTATTGTAACATTGTTCCAGTGAGGAATCAACTCACGTCTGGTTAGCTAGGATTGAAGGAATGGATCCTCAGAGTAGCCCTTTTATAACCCAGCAGTATAGTAGCTTCCATTCCTTCATCCCCAGCTAACTGAAGGTAAGTCAATCAGGAAACAAACCTTCCAAGTCCTTTCTGCTAGAACCAGAGGTCCGCAGGGGACAAGCGGTTCAGGCTTTAGGGTTTAGGGCCACAACCCTGGGTAGGCCACTGGGATATTTAGTATTTTCCTTAATGGCTGTAATAGGGGACCCTATATATTAACATTTTTCAAAGGGTTTTAGGGGCCAACCCAGAACCTTAAGACAATCCCATCCTGAAGAGGGCAGCTGAAAGCCACTGCTTGGGGTTTCATGAGGAGTGAGAAGTGCGGTAGCAGTCCCCTTCTTGTAACCTACCTAGAACGCCACTTAACAGGAAGTTTCTCAAAAAAGCCCCTGTACAATCCCCAGTAAGGACCTTCATAATCCCCTCGTAGTCCATGTGTGTGTATCTATGGGTATAGTATGTTGAAGAGCCCTGGCTTTTTCAGACCAAAGCATCCATGGCTGAACCATGATAACGGCTATGGTACGAGTGCATACGATTGCGAAAGCATCCATGGCCGAACCATGATGACTTCTGTGTTACAAGTGCATACGATTTCCAAAGCATCCATGGCCGAACTATGGTAACGTCCGTGGTATGAGTGCATATGATTGCGAGTGCATCCATGGCCGAATCATGATAACGTCCGTTTTACGACAGCTGATGATGGAAAACAGCTGCTTGTGCAAAAGCCCACGCAGGGCTCTTAAACATACTATACGGATATATATATATATCTATCTATCTATCTATCTATCTCTCTCTCTCTCTCCCTAGGATTTCTAGGGCCCCCTTTTTGAGAAAATCACTACCCATGAGCCTCCCGGTATTCATCTCGCGTTAGGCGACCTCGTCCTTGACGAGTCACAGTCTGTTGGTGCAACGCCGCCTCTAGGCTAAATGAAGTGCGGAGGTGTTTCAGGTTTAGGGGTTAGGGTTTAGGGACGGGGGTCTAATTAGGGATTAGGGTTTGGGGAGTAGGGTTTAGGGACTAGGGTTTAGGGCTTAGGGTTTAAGGATTATGTGTTTTGGTGAGTGCACTTAGAGTTCTTAAGTGTATAATTTATGTGGTGTCCACCTGGGGGCACAGCAATGAAGAATCCTACCATGAAATGGGTATGTCTTCAATAGAGTCTCGGATTCAGAGTGGCAAAGCCACTGATTATTACCATAGTGTATAGGACCCTAAACTCTAAGCCCTATGGGGAGTAATTGAACATAAGCTCTAAGTGCGCGACCCAAGAATCCTCCCCAGGATCTCAAGGGGCACCCCTAAACTTTGACCTTCAAACCCTTAAACCCTAAGCCCTAAACCCCTAAACCCTAAACCCCAGTTGTGCATTGCCCAGCCTGTCCCTTTGAACCCGGGGGTTTTGGGGTCCAGGGCCCTGAAGCCGTAAGCCCTAAACCCTAAGCTTAGGATTCAAGGTTTAGATTTCATGTGTTGGGGTCATTTGGGGGATTGTCAAAATTATGGTCCCTTTTTTGGGTCCCTATCATAATACGGGGCCTAATACGGGGCCCAATTTAAGGGACACAAAAAGGGACCATAATTTTGACAATCCCCCATTCAGGTTTAAGGAGGGAGTTTCTCAAGGCACGGCACCTTGCGGGTCGATTTAGGGATTGTTGACGAGGAGTATAGATCTCTGCCTGGGAAGTTTAGAGATGTCTCGTTGAAAAAGCTCAAATGTAGAAGCTTGACTAGATAGACAAGTTGCTAAATCCGGTTTGGGTGATCCTCTCCCTTTAAGCATAGTAGATGCGAAGCCTTAAGCCCCACACCCTAATCCCGAATCCTTAAACCACAAAGACTAGTGTGACCATTTCAGGCCTTCGTAGTAGACCCTCCGCTTCCGCCACACGCCTGAACCCTAAACCCTAGATCGTAAGCCTCTCCCATTCTTCATCGCTAGCATCCAAGCCTTGATCCTAGATATCTAGACCCTGGACTCCCATCCGTAAACACAACACACAAAAATCAACAAGACCTCTAGACTAACTTGCTTCTGGCCGCGAGGAAACAAGACTCCCAAAACGACCACAAGTGTTCCTTGACATCTTGGGCCCCAAATCCTAATTCAGAGCATAGCGTATTATGACGACCTCACCCAGCCTCACCACAAATGGAGGTCCATTTTAGATTGGCACGAAAATGATTTCATCTAGGTTGTGTGATTGTGTTGAAATGGCCATCGCGGTTCAGGGTTTAGGGTTTAGGTTTCATGTCGGGTGCTGAAGAGGTGGGAGGAAGATATGGTTGAAAGTTGATGGACTAGAAACTCCTGCATGACGTGAGTATGCTATCATATTTTCCCACATGCATCAGGTGCTCACGGTCATGTTGAATTGTTTAGTGTCATTAGTGTCATCCGTAAGAAAATCAAGTCTCAAATTTAAAGGCCCTAAACGCTAATCCTTAATCTCTGAACCACAAATCCCACACCCTAGACCCCACCAAACCTCTAGACCCTCAATCTTCATCCCTTATCCCTGAAACCCCAAGCCGTGAAGATTCTAAAGTACCAGGTTTAGTATCGACTACATAAGATACGCCAAATGCTCATCCCTAAACTGAAAATCCTAAAGATCCAGGCTGTGGGGCGTTCTCGCACGACTCCTGGGAGGAGAGGTCGCCGCTCAGATGCATTTTGTTCGCGGGTCTTCAGCGTTTTACAAGGATGTAAAGGGCTTTGGGTTCGAGATTTAGGATTTACTTTTTCATGACTTGTTTAACGATATGTATCCAGATTGAAGGGTTTAAGGGTTCCAGAATCCAAAAAGGTTGATCCCCTAAGCCCAGCCCTAAACCCTAGACTTTCCTAAACCTAGAGAATCTACACCCTTGAACGCTAAATCCCTAAACCCTAATTCCTAAACCCTGAACTCCAAAGCCTAACCCCTAAACGCCTAAACTTTGCGCCCTTACTCCCTCATCCCTAGATACCGAAATCTTGGATGTTAGGCTCAAAGCGTGGCACTGCGAACAAATCGCTAACTCTTGAAAAAGAAACCAGCAAGGGAAACTACCAAGGAATCCTAATGTTGTGATTTACGGAGGCTTTAGGGTTTGGGATTTAGGGTTTAGAGATTAGGGTTTAGGCGTGTAGGGTTCTAGGGTTTAGGGGTTTAGGGTTTGGTGTTTCAATAAGGTTTGCTTGGGGGGTATGGTCTTGAAACTAGACACAGCTTATCATGAGATAGCCCTAAACCCTAAACGCTGAACCATCTTCATGCTTCAGTACTGCCGCCCAAAGAGCTTCCCACGTGAGGAAGATATGGGCCGAGAATACGACCTGCTCGGCTGACTGACTGGGATTTCTATTTAGGGGGTTTAGGGGTTTAGACCTTAGGGTTTAGGGTTGAATGCCAGGAGATTGACATTTTGGGTAACATTTCCCTAGTTTTAGGCTCTTGCAGTTATTTTTGTGAAGAGCACTCGTATCTACACATATACCCTGATTCCTATAAACCCTAAGCCTACCTAGCAGCTAGCAGGTGACAGAACCCAAGCCTACTTAGCAGGTGACAGAACCCGGAGAGCTTGGATATGTTTCGGGTTACATCCCCTACCTGTAATCCTGGCAATCCCTACCCTGCATGCCTGCAAACACTGCATTTTCAAAAAGGGTTTAGAGTTTAGGGCTTAGGGTTTAAGTATGCTAGCCTTTGGTTAGCGAGGGAATGAAGGAATGGATTCGTATAGTAGTCCATATATAACCCATTATAGTAGTTTGAGATTTCTTTCTGCCAAGGGAATATTCCTCATCAAGCTGTGTGGCCTCTATTATGAGGGTGGAGTTTACTGTTCATCATTCATGCAATCATTGCGGCTGCAAGTAGACCCTACAACCTGACTCAACTTCACGTGGTTTAGCCTAGTACTTGTGAAAAGTTGGTAGGTAAACGTACAACATTCAAGCGGCATTTTGTTGCATTGCATCGAGGAGAGCAGTCCTTTTGTTGGGTTTGTGAGCTTTGTACTATCAAATATTAACCTGGAATAATGGGTGCCCAGACAAAAGAGTTACATTACTACTGAGGCCTACAACATGCATCTCCTTAGCATACTGGAATACCATAAACCCTCGTTTCCATTTTATGTTCCATTAGCCCAATTTAACCCCAATATACTCCCAATACAACCCTAATATTACCCCAAACCCCAGGGTCATGCTGAGATCTTAGTATCAAGCGTAGGAATGCCAGTCAGACGTGTCCTGCGGCCAATTTTCAGAAGCAATACCGGATTGCTGTCAGTGTTCCCCAGCAAGTCCCAATGCCTGGTGTTGACAGACTTCAGTCAAGTAGCCGAATAGATAACCTTCAACCTTTCAATGTCTACATGACCCCATTATATTCAAAAGGTTCACCGCTTTCGCGGGGGAGGGGGGGGGGCAGTGAACACGCAGCTATGCGGATCATCTTGAAATCCTCAAGTGTCGCAAGCGGCAGGTGTCCTTGTGTTTTGCAACTTGCTTGGTGGTCTCAGGTCTCTTTGTTTGCGCGTTGTTCAAAAATACATACAATGTGCATAATAAAGCGCCTATACACCACTATACGGATTCCTATGTACACCGTAAAACAGAGGCCCAGTGTCTAGAGACCACAAGTCCCTAAACTCAAGCCCCGAACCCTGGATAAATGCAACGCATGGTCTATCACAAGTCACCTTAGCAAAGGGCAGGAGGGAACGCCGATGCTGAAGTGTTTAAGTGAGGATTTTCCCGAATCGGTCTCTCTTTCTGAAATGGAATCGGTTCAAAGTTAAAGTTTTGGGTATGGAGCTATTCAAGTTTCTTGGGGGCATTTTTGGGGAGGCCGATTTGGAATATACCCAAGTGCACTCGAGTCTCCCGCTTGCGCACCGCTGGTTCCTCTCTTGTAGAAACTAGAATGACTACCCTCGTTCAACCCTAGACCCTAAACCCTACCCCAAAGCTGGGTCCTAGGATCCGGTGGAGGGTAACCCTAAACTCTAAAACCAAACCCTAAGCCCTAAACCTTTTACCCTTATCTAAGTTAGTACTCCTCTGGTGGAAGCAAGGTCGACAAGCTTTGCTTAGCCTACATGCCTTCAGAATGGACCTTGATCTGGGCGCCTCAAGACTTTTGGGTTTGGGGTTTTAAGGTTTTAGAGTTTAGGGTTTGGGGTTTAGAGTTGAGCATAGGCTTTTGGGATGTAGTTTTGTACACATGTGCGCAGATTTTAGGAGGATGACTTTTTGAGGCTGCCAGACTAAGCCCTCAAGCCTGAAACCTAAACCGGAAGTCCTGCAGCCTATGTCCCCAGCCTGAAGCCTTAATCCCAGAACCCTAATCAACCCCAACCTTAAACCCGAATTTCTAATCCCTAACCCTCAACCCTCGCATCACACCACGAAACTGAGCCGGTGGCCAAATTATGCTGCTTTGCGCAGACAAAAGACCGATCGGGTTTCCCTACTTTTCGAATGGTTTATATCGATCCAGCATGGGTTTAGGGTTTGAAGTTTGGGTAGAAGATTTATTGTGTAGGCCTGGGGTGTGGAGTTGAGGGCTTAGGGGATGTAGAATTTTAGGGCCTCAAGGGTTTTCTGGTCAGGGTTTGAGGGGTTGAGTTTGGGGTTTAGGGTTTAGGGCTTCCATGCTTGTATACAGACTACATGGTGTATTAGTATGTAGAGGGAGATGCAGGGTTGGGGTTTAGAGGGCAAGTTTGGCGGCTTTTTCAAGCAAACCCTTAAGCTTCAACCCCTAAACACCTACACCCTGAAGCCCTAAACCCCTTAGATCCCTAAACCCTAAACCCCTAAACCTTCAAGCCCGCTAAACCCACAGCCTTAGGGTGTTTAAAAGTCAGATCGGAGGCAGCAGCAGCGCGAGGAAAGGAGTGCCGCCGAGGCGGGTGGAGCTGATGTAGGGTTTAGGGGGGTTAGGGTCACAGTTCCCCTTAAGTAGATAGAATATGGGGTATATTGCCTGGAAAGGGCCCCAAAGAGTTTAGGGTTTAGGGTTCAGGGTTTAGAGTGTTGGGTTTTGGGGTTTGAGTTTTTGGAGTTAGGGTTAGGGGTTCCGGTTTAGGGGTCTGAGGATAAGCCCTATAAATCCTAAACTCTGAACCGAAAACCCTCAGACTACAGGTATGTTTTTTTGATTACAAGGTCGAGGATGTTCTGGATTTAAGGGGTTTTAAGGTCTTTTGTTCAGCGATGTTGTTCAGCGAAGACGTTCTAGTATATCTGCGCACCGCAGGCTTCAGGATTACATGCAGGGATGAAAGAGGGCCAGCTATTCATTGGCGTGTAGTATTGGGGCGTGCAGCGTGCCCCCAGTGTGGCAGGTGGGGTTTCCAAGACCATTAATCCTCTCCCCCTAATATTAAAGGACTCCCCCCCCGGAGCTAAACACTCTGAACCGTATTCAATATTAGGGGCAGGGCATTTATCGTACGACCAGAACATAAGAGGGGGGGGGGGGTAATTGAGATCTGATGAAAATCGTACGAAATACGATTAAATGTAGTGAGGGACTATTTCAAGTAAGGGGCTTATTCGGGACTATTTCAAATGAGGCCCTTATAAGGGACTAATTGAAATTAGGGCTTTATTTGGGATTATTTCAAATTTGGGCCTTATTAGAAACTAATTGAAATCAGGGCCTTATTAGGGACTCTTTGAAATCAGGGCTTTATCAGGGACTGTTTGAAATCAGAGCCTTCTTAGGGCCTTATTAAGGACTATTTGAAATTAAGGCCTTAGTAGGGACTCTTCCAAATTAGAGCCTTGTTTCTGGAGTTCTTCCATATAAATTCCCATGTAAAAACCATGCAAAAAACAAGCAAAATCTAGCAAATCAAGGAAATCCCTAATCCTTAAGAGTCGTGCTAAAAGCCCCGCTTAACTCAGAGGATCCGAGCCGCAATGAACTTGGCCCTTTTAAAAGTAGTCTTGGGGGCAGATTTCAGAATTTGGAGTTCTGGCGAACCCGTATTCAATGTTAGGGTGGTTTTAATATTAGGGGGAAGGGATTGCAGCATGTGGCAGCATCAGAACAAAGGTGTGTGCCAGCGCAGACAGCTGGAGCAAGCTGAGTGGAACGCTTGGCAGGCTTGGGGGACGCAGACCTCCCCCAAGCCTCCTGTTTCCGCCATGGGCCGGACGCAAAGCAAGAAGAATTGATGGTGCAGGAGACGGACTGAGACTCCGTACCCAAGGTCGATGCTTTGGCGAATGCGAGCATACGCGTCATCTTCGCAGAAGTCGGCCACACTTCCGTGGCTTGCGGTGCTGCAGAGCAGGGCTTCGCCGACCAGTCTCGAAGGGCAAGAAGCCATGCGCTATACCTTAGTCTCCTGAACCTGAAGTAGCCGAAGCCTTGAGCCCATTCCTTCAGCACCCGTGTAATCGGCTGGCAAAGCTTTTCGAGCAGAACATGGAAGGGCTGGGCCCCCAGAATCATCACTACTGCAGGAGCCTCAATGTCATGATTACTCCTCAAATCCTTAAACCCTAACTCCATACCATACCCTGGAAGCCCACTCAACCAGCTTGTTGTGACGCTAATCGGGCTTAATTAGACAGAACCTTATAGAGGTAGCTTCCGCATCATTGCTGCTGCAGCCCATTATGTGGAGATTTGGGGAGGATGTAGGGGCCTTTATTTAGGGTTTTGGAGGTGGGTTGTGGGCATTTATTAGGATTAAATCTACGGCGTAGGACTTAGGGTTTAGGATGTGGGGTTTTTGGCTCTGATTTTGGATTATGGGGTTCAGGAATTGAGCCTTTTTGTGTATGATTTAGAGTGTAGAAGTACTCTCACCATCCTAGACTCTAAGCCCAAAAGCCCGAGACCCTCAACCCTACACCCTATAGACCTTAAGATCTGAATCCTAAACCCTCGACCCTGAACCCTAGACCCTAAACCCTAAAACCCTTAAACCCTAAACCCTAAAACCCTAAACCCTAAACCGGGTTAGTCCCCAAAATGACCTCAGGAGCGACAGCGCCTGGTGGAGAAAAGTGAGCAGCCCGGGCCCCATCACCTTGCCTCGGTTTAGGGTTTTAGGGGTTTTAGGGTTTAGGGTTTCAGGGTTTAGGGTTTAGGGTCTAGGGTCTTGGGTCTTATGGTGTAAGGCTCAGGGCTTATAGGGTTTAGACTTAGGGCTTAGGGAGGGAAGCTTCACAATATAGACCCTCTAAAATCCCAGACAACCCCCAGAATCGGTTTATAACCTCCAGTATCCCTAGAGTCCCGCGGCCCCCTACATGAGTGTCGGACTACATCTATGGAAGAGGCAACATGTCCGGGCCGGTCATGAGATTCAAATTTAACATTCTGCGCAAGCCCATAATTCGGGGTCAACAATCAACCAATACCGATAGCGGCCTACCCTTACTCGCATACTTTTTGCGCTATGCAAGAGGTTTAGTGAGGCACTCATATATGAGAAACTCCCATTATATTTGGGTCATAGATTTTTTGATATAGCATTGCGAGAAGCACCCTTTCCTCCCAGTGGACGGCGGGCTTAGTAGCGGGAATGAAGACATGGATTATAGGCTTTGAGGTTTGGGGCTCGGGTGAGGTTTTAGGGTTTAGGTATTGGGGAAGAGGCTTCTTCTGGCAGTTTAGCAAAGGGCGCTCACCTGGATCACATCTTTCAGCCTGACAAAGAAAACACCCGCCCCGAGGGCATCGGAGTTCAGCGTTTTCAAGGATATTGTAGTCGCCTGCTGCTGAAGTTTGCCCACCCCCCACATGTTCCTCATAAGAAACCTTTCCCTTAATATACAATGATACTCTATTGGGGGTGTTTGCTATTAGGGGGGTGGGTGTGTGTACCCTAAAACCTTATCCGCGTGGAAGCGGTAAATTTTCGCAGGTTATGCAAACGCAATCGGCGTCTACGGGCCGACACCCAAAAGCGGCATAAGCACGTAGTAGGCTGTCAAGATCATGGGGTTATAGGGTTTACATAGGGGTCTATTGGAGTTACATGGGTGTATGCAGGGAAATCTGGGGTTTAGGAAAACTACCAGCCCTAGACGCTAAACCTTAAAAACCCAGCACCGATAAACCCCAAACCCTTAACCGTAAGTTTTCCAAGCTTTACCCTTTTGAAAGTGAGTGGGCTGAGGCTTGAGGAAGAGATGCGGGAGAAGGAGAAACGGCGGGCGCCTAAGTCTGCCTGAGGCAACACAATTTATGGGAGTAGGGTTTAGGGTTTGGGGCTTTTAGGGTTTTAGGGCTTGGGGGCCTGAGGCAAGACATCTTTTTGGAATTAGGGTGTCGGGTTGGTGGGTAGCTGGAAGTTTGGATAGGTTTTGTTTGCCGAAGGTTTCAATGTTCAGTCAGTAAACCCTACAACCGTAAAACCCTACACCCTAAACTCAAATTCAGAAGATCACTTGTAGGTTGTGACCCCTCGGCATAACTCTGATTTATCCACACAATCTCGGTTGGTTATGAAAGCCTGCGATATCTTCCCCAGTGAACTATACACCTTCGATGAAATTCAACACCCGCTAGGTGAGTCACACTTGCAAGCTTGTGGATCGGTATACCGGGAATGGTCTAAATTCCCTATAATACGGGGTCCTATATTTGGGTTCCCATTATAATACGGGGCCCTATATAAATTTCCCCCATTTTGGGAACAGTAATTTAGGGAAACTACCATACATTGACTTACAAGTCCCCATTTTCTCACAAAGCTCTACTATTTTTTGTCCTGCTTTTCGCCCGGCTTATATACCTACCCACGGGCACTAAACACGATGCATTAAAATACTCCCCCCCCCTCCTCATAACATACTCACCAAACAAACTGCAAACCCTAACCCTAAACCCTACATTCTCAATATCCTTGGAGGAGATCTTGAGTTGGCAGGTCTACTTTCGTGAGCCCTATTAGTTGATGGACTTGCTACCCTACACCCCAAATCCCATAAAGCCAAATTGGACCCAAAAACCCTAAACACTAAACCCTAAAACCCTAAACCTCTAAACCGTAAACCACTAAACCCATAGGAAGAGAGCCTCCAAGTCCGGTCGAACATCCAGGTGGCAACGCACTGTGGATCGCCTCCAGCGGCAGGCTGCGCCAGAGCTTTGGTAATGGGTATATTATATGTATACATATATATATATATATGGGGTATATGTAGGGGGGGTTAGGGTTTGGGGTTGGGGGTGTTCAGGGTTTGTGGTTTAAGCTTTATAGGGCTTGGGGTTGGGGGATGAAGGTGTAGGGTTCGGCGTGTAGGGTTTCATCCCGCTGTCCCTTGCTCCTGAGCTTTAGGATGTAGAGCTCAGAGGTTTACATCCCGCGGGGTTTAGGGCTCACGGTTTTAGCTAGGATCTTTTTGGTTTAAAGTCAGGACTCAAGAGCTTAGGGCTTCAGGGCTTATACTCTAAACCCTAAACCCTATAAGGTCTTTAGGGTCTAGGGTTTAGGCTGTATACCCTCAAGCCCTAGACCCATGACTCTGCTCCCCAGAACCCTGAAAAGATGACACACAACTTGGAGAAGCTCGGAAATGGGACTTTACTAAGATTACTTGGAGGGTCAGGGAGACTTAGTAAGTAGGTCCATAACCCCTATAACCCATATAGTAATCCCATTTATCCCAATTATTAACCTACTTACTAAGTCCCCCTGACCCCCCAAAGTAGGGATATAGGGTTGAGGGTTTCCCAAGATTACGGGTACCATTTTGGGGGTTCCCATACTAAGGATTATGGTATATTGGGATCTAGATTAGGGTCCCCTTATTTTGGGAAGCTACCAAATCAATTAATTGCATGGCCCGTAGGACAGGGAAGGGCATTAGAGTGATTTATACTATACTGGGGTTGAGGGTTCAGGGTGGTTGTGTTGGTGCTGTGTAGGTAGGATGTTTAGGGTTCGGGTTTAGGGTGGTCATAGTAGGGGTGTGTGTGGTTTCGGGATGTCTCAGCATTTTGGGTCTTTTGTCTTGATCTTGATTGTCAGGACCCAGCTATCTTGAGAGTTTGGCAAGGAAGTCCTGTCCTGCAAAACCCTATGAAGTATACCTTCCCCCAACTTCTAGAATTTCATAGTGGCGTGATGGTATGATTTCAAAGGTCCAGTCAGAAGTGGCATGCACTGAGTCTGAACCTGCTTTTTCGTGGACCCCTCTGCGACGCATGGAATGGGCAGGATGTCTTGCGTCAAGAGCACCTGAGTGTTGGTTAGGGCTTCTGTTTGCGGCCTACAGTAAGCTTGTGTTGAATGGTGCCACAAGCCTTTCAGAAACTGTGCCCCCTCTAAACTCCGAAATCTGAAGCCTTCCTACTGATCAGGGTAGACTTTAAGATACGCTTTGTATTTGCTGTTGCCAATGAGCTCTAATATAATCCTTATAAAGCCTTACAATATAATACTATGTAGGGCCCCTAAGCCTACCATAGTGATCCTCAGGCCCTAAACTGGCTCCAAATTAGAGATATTCAGAGATTCTTTATTGGTGTGTGGGTTCCTCATAAGATCAAAGTTGATCCCTTGAGACAGCCCCAAACCTGACGTTTTGTTTGATTTGTTGAGGAGATGATGAGATGATGTGTCTTAGAGAATGTCCAGCCGTAGTGTACTGAATGCCCTTCGCAAGGTGCTGCAGGGATGTATGACGATTGCAGGGTCACCTTTCAGCGCTGACAATTACGCACTCCCCTTACCATTTAACTTTGGATATGCTTTCAACGAGATATACCTGGGCGACTATATACCAGAAATACTTGAGATCAGGTGGTGGAGGGGCGTGTAATATTTGGGAGAGGGATGTGTGCAGGTGTAGTATTTGGACTCGTCTCATAGCACGGGCGTCTGCTGCATGTAAGTTCCCAACGACACCACAAGAAGTAACTAACGCTGCAAAGATACTAAAAGCCTTGCATGACCTGACTATACTGGAATGCTGTACCTCCCAAGGCATACGGTGGCAAGGATCATATAGGATTGTTGTGAGCAGCCGGCAAGAAGAAGAACAGCGTCAGTTGAAATCACAATGACAATGTCAAACACGAGATTAAAGAATGCCCTCAGGGTCCAAGGACCCAAATAATAGGGTTTTTGGGCCCAAATGCAATCCATAATATAGTATTTGGGCCCTAAAGACCCATTATTTGGGTCCTTGAACCCTAAACCCTAAAACCCTATAGGCAAAGCTAGCAGAGGTAGGGTTTTTTAGGGTTTAGGTTGCTTGACAGTCCCTCTACAAGACCCCTCAAACAGCAAGGGTCCTTACTACATGGGTTTAGGGTTTAGGTTGCTTCACAGTCCCCCTACAAGACCCCTCAAACAGCAAGGGTCCTTACTATATGGGTTGAGGGTTTAGGGTTTAGGTTGCTTCACAGTCCCCCTACAAGACCCCTCAAACAGCAAGGGTCCTTACTACATGAGTTTAGGGTTTAGGGTTTAGGTTGCTTCACAGTCCCCCTACAAGACCCCTCAAACAGCAAGGGTCCTTACTATATGGGTTTAGGGTTTAGGTTGCCTCACAGTCCCCCTACAGGACCCCTCAAACAGCAAGGGTCCTTACTATATGGGCATAGGGTTTAGGGTTTAGGGTTTAGACCCAGCAAATGACCAAGAACAAGCTTCAGCATGAAAAGACACTCTCACGATCCCTGTCGAGATCCCTTTGTGTTTCAGGCTCGCTCTCGGGCCCACCCTCTACCTTAAGCCTCCTCTTTCAGCTGTGAATCTTAAACTCCTCAAATCTTCAAACCGGGGCAAACCTTATGCCCTCAAACTCAAGCCCGCATTTTACCGCCTGAACCCGGGACCACCCAACCCAGCCCGTAAACCTTAAATCCACAACCCCAAGCGCTTTGAAGAAAACATTCAAGGTAATTATAACCAGGTTAAGCCCTATAGCTACAATTTTGGATAACACTTTCGTGTTTCGTGATATGGGTATTTATCTATATTCATTATAGAACGGACCCCTATATTTGGGTATAATGCGGGTGCCTACAGGAATTTCTCCCCACACTGTACACCCAGCTATGTTCGGCCTGGTAGGTCACCGACTTCACCCGAAAGAACTCAGAGCTGCAGGAGGAGGTCTCTAATCTCATCACCCACTTAGCATAGGTTTTAGGGTTTTGGGGACCCTGGTGAGGCCGTGGTGCTTTGAGGGTGCTATGGGGACATGCACGGAGTTGTGAGTTCAGGGTTGAGGGATGTTGAGGGTCGAGGGTGCCTTAGAACAGCTGACTGTTAGGGACCTTCTAATTTGTGATACGGGGAGAGTGCAATGGGATTGATGCCTGGTATCTAATTGTTAACTTTGCAGATAAGTAAAGCGACGAGATGAGGGCGAAGATAGGACCGGTAGCAGCACCCGTGACTTTAGGGTTTGCAAAGCAGTTTCCATGTGCAACTTCGGTAGGCTGAGCAGCCTTTCCTGGCCTGGCTATGCTTGGTCCGTGGTCATCTTACTACCCTCAAGTCGCTCATGCATCTTCTCAACGCCCCATACCCTACGAGACCTGGCCAGGGCCAATTGCCCGGTCCCCCGGTTGCCTCATATGATAGGCTCAAGAAGGGCGATCCCGCCTTTGAATACGGGTGTTGGGTGCTTAGCGCAGGGTCCAAGCTTGCATCATGTCGCTCACCCTCCATGTCGGCCTGGTAAGCGGAAGGACAGTCCAGATTGAAACTGGACTGGATGTTGAGGTTAGGGTATTCAATCGACCAGCGCGGAGGGCTCTCTCAGTTGGAAAGGGCAGACTTGTCCACTCCAACGGATCAGTGTTGGATGAAGCAAAAACAATTGAAGACTGTGAGCTGCGAAATGAAGATTTCCTAAACTTGCAAATACAGCCCATCGCAATATGTGCCACTAGACCATATGTCAGTGTGACGGCGGCATTTGCTGGGGTCCTTGGCAACGGATCTGGGGTGACGTGGGGTCGTGTTGACTTGGGTGGCAACGGCAGTGCAGTACAAGATAAGCTGAAGAATGTGCAGCAGATTCAAGCCAGTGTCCGTGCTTTTGCAGCTATCCTTGCAGATGGAGCCGTGATGACCTGGGGTGACGCTGCCTTTGGTGGCGACAGCAGTGCGGTGCAAGATGAGCTGAAGAATGTACAGCAGATTCAAGCAAATGCGGGCGCTTTTGCAGCCATCCTTGCAGATGGATCCCTGGTGACCTGGGGTGATGCTCACTTCGGTGGCGACAGCCGTGAGGTGCAAGATCAGCTGAAGAATGTGCAGCAGATTCAAGCAAATTTGGG
Source organism: Symbiodinium pilosum (assembly GCA_905231905.1). NCBI lineage: Eukaryota > Dinophyceae > Suessiales > Symbiodiniaceae > Symbiodinium > Symbiodinium pilosum. The sequence goes on along the minus strand of CAJNIZ010047466.1, from coordinate 1,824 downwards.
TGCTTTTGCAGCCCTCATTGCAGATGGAGCCGTGGTAACCTGGGGCATTGCTAACTACGGTGGCAACAGCCGTGCAGTACAAGATCAACTGAAGAGTGTGCAGCAGATTCAAGCCAGTGTCCATGCTTTTGCAGCCATCCTTGCAGATGGAGCCGTGGTGTCCTGGGGCACGGCTGGCAACAGCAGCGCGGTCCAAGATCAGCTGAAGGCTTCAAGCCAGTTCCAGTGCTTTTGCAGCCATCCTTGCAGATGGATCTGTGGTGACATGGGGTAATGCTGACTCTGGTGGCGACAGCAGTGCAGTACAAGATAAGCTGAAGAATGTGCAGCAGATTCAAGCCAGTGTCCATGCTTTTGCAGCCATCCTTGCAGATGGAGCCGTGGTGTCTTGGGGCACGGCTGACTTCGGTGGCAACAGCAGCGCGGTCCAAGATCAGCTGAAGGCTGTACAGCAGATTCAAGCAAATGCGGGTGCTTTCGCCGCCATCCTTGCAGATGGAGCCGTGGTAACCTGGGGCAATGCTAACTACGGTGGCAATAGCCGTGCAGTACAAGATCAACTGAAGAGTGTGCAGCAGATTCAAGCCAGTGTCCATGCTTTTGCAGCCATCCTTGCAGATGGAGCCGTGGTGACCTGGGGTGATGCTCACTTCGGTGGCGACAGCCGTGAGGTGCAAGATCAGCTGAAGAATGTGCAGCAGATTCAAGCAAATTCAGCCATCCTTGCAGATGGAGCCGTNNGGGGCAATGCTAACTACGGTGGCAACAGCAATGCAGTACAAGATCAGCTTCGCGACAGAGATGTGGCCGGTTGAGGCCTGAGCATGTCGTAAGTCGCGTGCGATGTATTTTCTGTCACCCCACAACCTATTTCATGGGTTTGGCAGCTGGCCAGAAGTTTCATTTGCGTTGCCAAAAAGTGGGTGGCAGCCTTCGAAATGGCCTTTACATTATCCCCCATATTGACAATAGTAGTAATAAAATGTAGTAGTAATACTTATAGCAGTTGTAACGAGATTAGTAATAATAACAATAGTCATTAAAAAAGGCACACAAATAATAACAGTAGTAGTTATAAGAAAAACAGTAGTGAAAAATAATAGTAGCAATAATAACAAGGGTAATAATCCGAATAATGATAATGATAATAACAATAAAAATACTACGTTCAATCATAGTAGTCCTAAACCCTAAACCTTTATTGCTGATTGTCCACTCGACTTGGAGCCGAGCTTGAGATGCTGGCGGAGTTTTTCCTGGCAGTTGGTGTAGCGTAAGCCCCTGTTTGAGCAAGAATACTTTATTGGGGTCATATGAGCTATAG
>CAJNIZ010047465.1:0-36136 GCA_905231905.1 Symbiodinium pilosum | reverse complement strand
TCTATAACCAAAAGGGGCTCATGATTTTGAGAACAACCCATGTACTTTACACCCTGGATCTCTCTGAAGGAGCCCCGAAATGTTGGGGTCACCCCAAAGTATCAAGAAAGCCTAGACAACGGCGGGGCTGGGAATTGAAGCTTTGGGGTTTCGGACTGGGCATTCTGCATAGGGGGCGTAAGGCTTTGAGCTTCATTTTAACCCCCTGAAGCTTTTACAGCTCCGCTCCTGGCAAGAGGCCTGCTCCGTCTGTCAGGTAGGCTTCAAAACCCTTTTCAGAGGTGTTTTAAGGTTTAGGGTATAGGGATTCTGAAGCTGCAACCCTCATAGGCGCTGGGATGCCTCTGGAGAATCTAGGATTAAGTGAATAGGGCGTTGAGAAGCAAAACCGACTTGACGGGGCCAGGTTCGGAGCTGTAGGCTGTAGGCAAGCAGTACTTGGATTCTTGAAAGCGTGGGAGGCATGGGCCCTGAACTTGGCCCACTGGCCCCAGCAAAATCTGGAACCTCATGACCTCATGTCAGCTGCATTAAAGGAAACCCTTTGAGCTCTGGTCGAATGGCCACACAGGATCCCATTTCGCGTTCTTCAGAGGATATAGAGGATGTCTTGTGCAATTTACTGTACGCACAACGGAAGCCTTTTCTGCATGAGTTGCTGGAATCTGTTGCCTGAAGGTCCAACTTAGCTGAAACCTATGAGCAAAAAGCATGCTGCGAGGCCTACAAATCATGCATAACTGGTTGATCTACTGATAGAATTTATAGAACTGCTGCAAAGGACGCTTTGGCTACCCTGAACCTTGAACTCTGCGAAGTTAAGCTTACAATCTCTCGACCCTGTGAAAGGTTGCTAAGACCTTGTGCTGCATCAGCGGCCTGCACCTGCCCCAGTTTGAAGCCTGCGGCAACAACCCAAGCATCAAACAAAACCATGATTAGAGGGTCAAAGGAGCTTAGTAAGTAGGGCGATTATGAGGATAACTTTGGGTGCTTGTAGCGGTTATAAGTATACTTGCTGAATCCACCGGATTCTTCAAAGCCCATGCATGCATCGCTAAACCATACCCAACCCAACATGATGTAATCTGGCTTCCATTTTCTTCTTCCGGTATTAGATAGCGAATCTTGTTGGTATCATCAAGCCCCCTCCCCCAGGCCAAAGCCGGATGGCAAGTGAACTGCTCGTGATTCGGCACAAAGCCCGTTTGGCAGTCGGGCGTGCAGACGCTGTTCTTAGTAAGCGACTGGGGTTTAGAGCGTAGGTTTGGGGGTTGGTTTGGGGATTTAGGGCTCGGGGTGGCGGGATTTAACTGCATGATGAAGAAAACATCAACTCTTTTGTGTTGGGGTGCTCTTAGTCAGGAAAGCCTCCTACCTGAGAATGTCTTTTGGGGTTGTCCCAGCAAACTACTCGATCTGGGGTTGAGGGGCCCTGCAACCTACACCCTAAACCCTTAACCCTAAACCCTAGGGGTGGGGCTTTAAACATTAGGGGGAGGGGATTACTTTGTCCAGCTAGACTGTTAACGTTTGTAGAAGCTTTGCGAGCGGTGCCTTCCCAGGCTGACGACCTACTTTCGGTCAACTGCAAGCGAGGGTTTAGGGCTTGGGAGTGAAGGTTTAGGATTTAGGGCTTAGGGTTCAGGATTCAGGGTTTAAGGTTTAGGATTTAGGGTTTAGGATTTAGGGATTAAGGTTTCTGATTTAGGGTTTAAGGTTTAGGATGTCAAGTTTCTGGGCGTTTGTCAAAGCATAGGTGACCTTCAAAAGTGTCATGGGGAAACGTAAGTTCAAGGTTCACGGATTAGTTCTTAGGGCTCAGCATTTGTCAAAGGAGGGGTACCCTTGTAAACCCTACGGACATGCAGGGATCAAAGGGAAATTACTGGAGTCCTAGTAACATTACACAGTGCTGATTTGTGTTTATTGTTGAGCCCGTTTTTGTGGGGGGGTAAGCAAGGGCCTCCCGATTTTGTTGCACCAGAACTTCATTCTAAGTACGAACACCGCAACTCCTACCTTACTGGGGCTTAGTAGGGGTTATGGGACTTCAGTGTATACAGATTATACAGGGAGTAATTTCCCCTATTCCCTACTAAGGAGCAGTAAGCTACATTAGCAAGTACCGCAAGAGCAGTAAACAAGCCTACATGTTCTCCAACTGCAGCGTGCAAATCACTGACCTGCCTGTAGAAGTCTACGGGGTAGAAGACTGAATACTTAGGGACCCTGTTGATGGACTAAATCCTGCATCACCCATAATAAGGAATATACCATTCTCAAGGCTTAGGGTACCCAAAGTCATGCAGGACTTTTACCATCAACAGTCTCCTCCCCATTGTAAACGCCAAATTCACAACATCCTTGCTGGTTTACACATCTTTCTTGGATCTGTGGGCTCAAGATCTGTCCAGATCTGAATTCCGCAAAATCAGGCTTACCATCACAAGGGCCTGCCCTGACCAAAGCCCTAAGCCCTGAATGAACTTCTAAAAACGGTAGTCCTCATGTTGGGCACATAAAATACTACGAGGTACACAGCCCCTTTGTACCCAAAGCATGAACCCTACCAGCCTGTACCCGAACCTCTGAAACCAGAAAACCATCAAATCCTAAATCCCAGACCCTTATTAACCTTGAAGCCTATGTATCTCTACATGCATATAAAAACTCACATCTCTGAACTTTCCCGACATCCTAAAGCCTCTGTATCTCTAGAAACATATACAAACCCCATGGAGCCTGTAAACTTTGAGCCACTGCAAGGCCAGGATGCTGGTTGGATCCATCCGCCCTCCTTACCTGGGGTTAAAGGTTATATAGGGGTTATATAGGGGTTATTTAGGGGTTATATAGGGGTTATATAGGGGTTATATAGGAGGATTTGGAGCTTTTGCATCTGAGTTTTTTGCACTTGCCATGCACTGCCAATGCTTTGACTACAAAAAGAGAGGACAGAAAGTAGGCGACGCCAACGGCTTGGCAGGGAAGTCAGAGGAGTAGCCTTGTATGAGCGGCTTCAATCCGTGTACCCTGCAGCTGTATGATTGAACGCTAATTAGAATATTCCATAGCATGTGAAAAAGTCAGGGCTAGCCAATGTGGTGGAGGTGGGCCTGTTTCGTGATGTGTGTAGCAAGAAATTCGATCTCTAAGGGCCGGGGAGAAGGCTACATCGTGGAGAGGTTCCTGCTGGTCAGCGTTCAGAGATTGGAGTAGTCGGAGTTGTCCTCTTAGAACTAATTGTGATGGTGGGGTTGGCGCGCGTGCCTGCTCCCAAACCGTCCTCTTGGGTAAGTGTGAATAATACGATGCCCTGATAGCTACGACGCGTCTCAGGTGGCTCAAGAACCAAGAATCCAGCTTATTGACAGACCCCATGCAGTAGTACCGACACCAGGTTGGTCGAGAAAATGTGTACTTTTGACCTACGAGAAAGATAGTCATCGAGCGCAGCGTTGGCCAGGGAAATTCGGTGGAGTATGGCCGTCAGGGTAGGTTCTGTCCAGGAGTCTTGACTACTCAAGCACTTTACTACTGAATTCACTTTCACCACCATGCTGTCTATAAATGAGGGGCGGAGTGCTTCTCCGTAAAGACAGGATTCCGACTGTAAATGACAATATTCTTCCACTACATCCGGACGTATACCAAACATTAGCGTATCGTCAGCGTATTCCAGGTCGTACGCCGGCTTGTCTAAACCCTAAAACCTAAACCCTACATCCTAAACCAAACCCTAAACTGCCTAGTCATCCCTTGCGCGCGTCCCGCACACAGTAACAGTCTATGATAGGGCCAATATGAGTGCCTGTATGTAATTTCAGCTGTTAATGAGTGGGGGCAATATCTATCTCATCCTCAGGAAGGAGTGGCTTTTCTGTCGTCCCTACTTGTGATTGATACAATGCACTAGACGACGACAATCTACGGAATTCACAATGTTCCCAGCCTAGAACTCAAATTCAGAACCGGCCCATTCGAACTTGAACGCCGGCCACTAACTTTTAGCCTTGAAATACTCCACCACGCCAAAGCCAAGGAACACCACTGCAAGGACTGGGTTGTTGTTACGGAACTTAAATTAAGTTACCATGGTGAGTATGGAGAATAGGGGAACTTAGATTAAGTTCCCTAACAGCTATCCAGAGGATCGAGAACGCACGATGCTGTTCAGAGTGCGAGTGCCAAGGACTGGGGTTGTAACTTCAAGGCCAAGCCGATTCAACAACCAGGGTTTAAGGTTTACTGTGGGTTTTTTGTTGAGGGGTCCGGTTAACTGCAATACGCAAGCATACTTGTGTACAACTTACCATGCTTCATGCAAGGCTTTTACAAGGAAATATACTCAGTACTTTGTGAGGGTCCCATGATCGGCTTCAGGCTGCACATCTCAAACCTTGAGACTGGCACCCGAAATCATGAACACCAACTCTCAAACACTAGCTGTCAACCCTAAACCCTGAACTCTGAAGCCTGAACTTTAACCCTTAACCCTAAACTAAGCAATAAGCCCAAAACCCCAAAAAGTTCGAACCTGAAACGCTAGGCACTGCATCCCACTGGGACAAACCCCACGTTTCCGGTTTACTCAACAGGGGTTAGGGGTTTAGGGTCAGGGTTTAGGGTTTAGGGTTTAGGGTTTAGGGTCATGCAGGATCTTCAATATCAACCATAGTGGGATCGCGGTGCATGCCGGCTGGTTGGCATTGAGGACCCCAGGAACCTCTCAGGCTTTTTTCATGATAAAGGGTTTAGGGAGGGCGGCGTTTTGGGATTAGGCTGGGGGCTTGGGCTTAGGTTGATAGATTTAGACTTTTTGGTTTAGGGCCTGTTGAGGCATCTTCTAATAGGCTCTGGGATACGGTCAACATGTGCTGCTGTCCGGCCTGCTTAAGACCTTCATAGAGGAAAATGAGATCCTTTAGAGCTTCATGAAAAATGTTGGGTAGAAAATGCCCCACCCGTTACGATATCAGGCAACAAAGCTGCGTGCTACGTCCAGCGTCTGAATAAGAATCCACCGGGGGTGCTCTTGTAGCTACTTTTGCACCCAACTAGGCGTGTGGTGCAACAGTAGCACGTGGAGCTTGCCAAAAGGAATGCCTAGAGGTCGGTGCCGACGCGGTTTCGTGCAGCTTCTGAACATGCAGGGAGCTTAATATGTCTTGTACCAGGCCGGAATATGCGCGCAATTGCCTCTTCATGTTGTGGAGGCCATACCTTCTACATTCCCTTTAACCACTTCAGCCTCTGCAATTCCATGAGACCATCATGACCGTTATGTTGCAGCTACCGTGAAACATGACTGCCTCAACGAAGCTGTGAACTGTAGCTTTGTGATGTCCTTGCTGGAGATTTCCGCTGCGAACCCATCATCATCCTTGTACACCGCCCCGACCAAAACCCTAAGCCTCCAAACGCCTGAGCCTTACCTTACCCCTCCGCACCGACAAGCAGCGCCGCAAAACTGCATCCCTCTCGCCTGGCACAAGGGTATCTCGCAGGCGTCGCCCGCGCGATCAACTTCGCATTCACACCTTCCAGGGACGTGCGGCTTAGAGTGTAGAGGTTTGGCTTTGACAGTTTGGGAACACGGTCTGTGAAGATGCTTGCCTGCGGATTGGACAAGGATTCTGGAAGGGACCTTCAACCCTAAACCCTAAGCTCTATGCAAGAGACTAGGGATGGCACCAGGGATTGCAGCGGAGTAAACATTCATGTTCGTGGTGGGCCAAAGACATTGATTCCACAGATGGGTGGGGCTTGGAATTTGGAGGGTTAAGGGTTTAGGGTCCAGAAAAGGAGTGCAAGTAGTATAAACATGGGGATGGGGCGGTCAGAGTCTGAATCGGTAACTAAAATGTCTGAATCGGTAACCAAAAGGTCTGAATCGGTAACCAAAAAGGCGTGAATCGGCAACTAGCCCTGAATCGGTAACTACCCAGGTCTGAATCGGCAACCACCTCTGAATCGAGAAATGGACTGAATCGGCAACCAAAAGGCCTGAATCGGAAACCTCAAAGACGGAATCGGTAAGTTGGAAAAATCTGAATCGGCAACCAAAAGGACCGAATCGGTAACCAAAAGGACATGGTTCGGCAACCGACCTTGAATGGGCAACTTCCTAAGTCTGAATCGGCACCGGAAACCAAAAGAACCGTCACGTCGCGGTTTAGGGTTTGGTTTTCCCTTTGTCACTCCATTCATCTTCTCGCAAGGTGAAAAGGGGGTGGTTTTAACATGTGTCTCTACATGGCCTTACCTTTGTCACTCCATTCATCTTCTCGCAAGGTGAAAAGGGGGGTGCTTTTTACATATGTGTCTACATGGCTTTGCCTCTGTCACTCCATGAATCTTCTCGCAAGGTGAAAAGGGGGGGTGGTTTTCACACATGTCTCTACATGGTTTTCCCTATCCATCCTCTTTTCGCAAGGTGGGGTTTTTAACATATTTGTCTACATGGCTTTGCCTCTGTCACTCCGTTCATCTTATCACAAGGTGCACATGGCAGGGGTTTTAACACATGTCTCTACATGGTTTTCCCTCTCCATCCTCTTTTCGCAAGGCGAAAAGGGGGTCTGGCTTTCCCTTGTCACTCCATTCATCTTATCGCAAGGTGACAAGGGGGGTGCTTTTAAAACATTTCATGGTTTCCCTCTCTCCTCTTTTCGCAGGGTGAGAAGGGGGGTGGTTTTAACATATGTCTCTACATGGCTTTCTCTTTGTCACTCTATTCATCTTCTGGCAAGGTGAAAAAGGAGGGTGGTTTTAACATTCATCTCTACATGGCTTATATCTCTACATGGCTTTGCCTTTGTCACTCTATTCATCTTCGCGCAACGTGAAAAGGGGGGTGCTTTTAACATATGTCTCTACATGGCTTTCCCTTTGTCACTCCATTCATCTTCTCGCAAGGTGAAAAGGGGGGTGGCTTCAACATATGTCTCTACATGGTTTTCCCTTTGTCACTCCATTCATCTTCTCGCGAGATGAAAACGAGGGGTGGTTTTAACATATGTCTCTACAGCACATGGCTTTCCCTTTGTCACTGCATTCATCTTCTCGAAAGGTGAAAAGGGGGGTGGTTTGAACATATTTCATGGTTTCCCTCTCTCCTCTTTTCGCAAGGTGAAAAAGGGGGGGTGGTTTTAACATGTGTCTCTACATGGCTTTACCTTTGTCACTCCATTCATCTTCTCGCAAGGTGAAAATGGGGGGGGCGGCTTTTAACATATGAATCGAATACGACAAGGTGCAGCTTGGTTGGTGATTCGGTTAATAATTAGTTGCTGATTCGGGGATGGTAGTTGCTGATTCGGGGGTCATAGTTACTGATTCGCGCTTTTTAGTTCCAGATTCGGTTCTTTCGTAGCTGCTGATTCGGACAGTTTTGGTTCCTGATTCGGCTACTTTAGTTCCTGATTCGTAGTTACTGATTCGGCCGTAGTTCTTGATTCGGTATTTGTTCGGGATGGGGCCCCCTAAATAAGGCCTATAATATTTTGGCGGTCCAGATTGGGTTCCCTAGTTTTGAGAGACTACCAACCCTAAACCTGAAAGACTACACCCTTTATTGATATCCACTCCCCCGCGGGCCCCCCAAAAGCTCTAGTAAGTGACTCTGCGGATTCTAGGCCTGAGGAGAGCCCAGTGACTTTCTAGGCAGCAATACGCGGCTCATGGGTTTAGGGTTTGGCCAAAGGAAGAAAACCGACGTGTACCTGACATGATGGTTAGGGGTCGGAGAACGAGTAAAGCTTTTATCCCAGAATTAAAGATGCTCCACAGGCGTATATGCCCAACCGGGGACTCTCCAGACCAAGCTCCAAATACCAAGGCATTTCTGTGAATCAAGGCACAAAGGATGCCCTTCCTAAGCTATGGTTCTGAAACCCTCTACCTCGAAGCCCCAAAGCGCTACTACCTGCCTCATGTTGACAGGGAATGACAGAATCGACTACTGGACTAGTATATACTATAACATGCTATAATCTACTTCAATACACTATATTGTATCATGATATACAAGCATTTTTGGGATGACATGAGGTCCATGGTAGGGATCCATTCCTTCATTCCTTACCGAGAGGCAGGACCACGCAAAGTTGAGGTACCCAACCATTCAAAAGCAGGGGTTAGGCTGTAGGTGTAGGTTTCAGGGCTGTTTTTGCACACTGCCTTGCATTGGCAGAAATGAAATGGAGGCATTCTTGGGCGTGCGTGATTTGGATCCTTCAGTATGTGTACTGTAGAAAAACCACTTCCTAGAAGCTTTGAACGAGCCCCAAACCGGGCACCTAATATATGCACTTACCAATATTCCTAAGCAATCCTGCATATCTATCCACATACATATATATATATATATATACATACATACCCGAAAGCCCACCATACTGTAATCTATTCAATACTTACTATAGGGGTTCGGCTATAATATAAATGAAAAACTTGCACGGGAAATAGGAGAATAAGGATCCTGCCTCAAATCCTCAACCCAACCCCTGAACCCTGACCCCTAAAATCCAAAATCCTGAACCCTAAACCCTGAATCCTATCCCCTAAACCTTAAACCCTAAACCCTAAACCCTAAATCCTAAACCCTAAACCCTACACCCTAAACCCTAAAACCCTACATAATAAACCCTAAATCCTGTCAGAGGCCCGACCTGCAGTTCGGCCCTGTCTCCTCCAGGGCCGCTTTGACTAATATACCGTCGTGGATTAGGTATGGGTTGGGTTTAGGGTTTAGGGTGTAGGGTTTAGGGTGTAAGATTTGGGATTTAGGATTTGGGATTTAGGGTCTGGATTTGGGGTTCAGGATTTCAGGTTTAGGGTTCAGGGTTTAGGATTTAGGGGTTAGGGCTTAGCGGCTAAGGAGATTGCTCCCAGCACTGGAGCATCACATGGAAAAGTGAATGGCGGATGAACTGGAAATGGGATCATGGGCCATTACATTGGCTCTAGGGAGCCAGGGATCTATAGGGTTCATGTGGGGATTGTGGGGGGTATCGATCCTACGCACCCACATTCTCCTAACTATAAGGAAACAGACATGCGTTCAGATTCAATCAGAAGACTCGCCCGATAGGGTTTGGAGTGTGGAGACTGGGGGTCTTAGTGTATACTAGGGTTGAGGGACTGGAGTTAAGGTGTAGATAAGGTGTTCAGGGCACAGCACAATACAGAGAACCCTTGAGGTCCGTAAGGTGGCTTTGAGAAGTAGGGGCTTGATAGCCCATGTATACCCATGTGGTATAGGGGCCTATTAGATACAATAGGTTTCGGGGCGCATATTATGCTATAGTCAGTTATTTTATACAGTTGTACAAGGATTGCGAAGGAATAGTATGGGTGATGATTCAACCACGAACTACTTTATTGACCTTGGTAGCGTGAAGGGTTCATACTGACCAGAAACCCAGGATCATTACCCAAGGTAGATCCACGGTAGGAAGGGTTTTCAAAAACTGGCGCTTTGGAAGTCAGGGAGTATACTCTTGGAGTTGCCGCTGTGATTCGAGGATCTGCATAGGGCTCTTGTTGTCTGGCTAGTTTGGAAGGCATTCTGCTGTTAGGCACTGGGTCGGTGAGGGCTTGCATGCCTGACAAGCATGGAAATCTTCGGTGTGGGATTCTAGGTGCCAAGGTCCAAGAAACATCCAAATCCAAAAGCTCAAGCCATAAGCCCCTTTAGGGTTTGGGGTTTAGGGTTAGATCGAAAAATCACTGAGCCCAAAAAAGCCCCCTTGAAACCACAAACACGTCTCCTTGCTTCCAATGGCTTCCCCGCGGCCACTGCAGTCCTCGGCATGAAGCCCGCACAAGTCAAACATTTACAGTTGGAAGTAGGGTTTACGGTTAGTATCGGGCACTACTGCTTAGACTAAAAAATCCACATATACTGTAGCACCGCAATTCCCAAGGTTTGGGGTACTTAGGGCCATGCAGGATTTTTGGTACCCACTGTAGTATGGAACCTGAATCCCAGAATCCTCTTATGCCTATTTTGTGAGTCACGCCCGTAACCTAAACCCTAAACCCTAAACCCATTTCACAGCCATGGCTAGGACCCAGGAAACAGGTAGGAGCCCCAATTTTTGGCCCCTGGTTAGGCTCTCAGGGAAAAGCTCAACATTTTGGGTCTTGGGTTTTTCTCAGGGTTTGGTGACATGGGGCTTGAGGTTTAGGACTTAGTGCTTTGGGCGTAAGGCTTGGAGTTTATGGCTTAGTATTAGACTATAGGGCTTTAAGGCTTAGAGTTTGTAGAGCTTCCTGGTCTTGGCTCAGGGAGTGTAGGGTCTAGGGCTTAGGGTTCTCGGGCAGTTTGTTCTTAGTTGCTAAACCAAGTCAGATGTTCGCGCGCTACATTAGGGACCACAGTAACTGTAGTTCCTCTATGCAAACTGCCAGCCACCTGTGTCGTGTTTTTTGTGGATGAACCAAGTAATCTTCTTTCCTGTAAAAAGAAAACTATACCCAAAAAGAGGATATAGTCTTACTCCATACTGCGCACCATAATATCCCCGGATAGCATACTTTTGACATAGGAACGATGGACAACCAAGCTTCGATCTCAGAATCGCAGGTGCAAGGGACCAGCTCCACGATCTTCGTACGATACCTCGGAAGAATTTGCCAGCGAGTTAGAGTCCCCTTATGTAGATAGAATCTGGGGTATGTGGGGATCTTACTATGATGTTGGGCAATTCCATTTTCCATCTACTTAAGATGGACTATACGTTTCAGGATGCAGAGTTGAAGACTAAGGCGTTGGGGTTCCCGCCTTCCAGCAGCCGGAGTGGATGATGAGATAGATTTGAACCACATAGGCTTTCTACAGGGCCGGCACAACAGCCCGACCCTTGACAACCCCGCCAAAACTCGATTCATCTACTCTGCCATAGGAACGTAGAACAGTTGGAGACCTTCCATAGGCAACCCCAGACCCTACAACAAGGACCGGTCATATGATGATCATAGCGTCATACGGTCCTCGTCTCGGGGATTGTGGAACTAAAAACCCTCTACAAACCAGTATATGGACCTAGCATCCATCTCGTTTCAATGTGATTTTCCATGTGGTTCTCAATTTTTGGCGCCCCAACCCTGAACCCTAACACCCTCAAAGTCTAAAACCCTAAACCTAGAATCCTCACCTTATTTGGGCTGTCATTCCATGTCCTGGAAAGGTGTGGATGGGGGTTTAGGGTTCAGACTTCGTAGGAGTCTCTGATAACCTGGAGCTGAACAACTCGTTCGTAAGTATATCTTAGGTGGACCCCCCACCCAGTAATAGTGACTATAAGGGATAATGGGGATTATATTCGGGTCCTCTTATATTCTTACTATACCACTATTACAGGGTGGGGGGTCCTCCTAAAGTATATCATGCAATTCTTGGAGCCCTAAAATCTGAATCCTACACTCTGATCTACTCCCAGTAGCGGTTTCCTAAAAGAGGGGTGCCAGTATAAACCCCAAATTACTTCAAACATGTTCGTAAGGACCCCAAAATACCCCTAATTTGGAGTTTCCTTTATGTCTACTTTGAATGCTCAGCGAAGGAACTGGATGTACTCGCCAGCGCCACCAGGACTAGGAAACCTTTCGGCAGGTTCCGGCATCCCAGTCTTGGGCTAGGTAGATGTACTACGTAACACCAATGCCATCTAATATACTAAGTATAAAACCCTAAACTCTGAAGGACAACCACTTGGCTTTCTTAATGTAAATCTTCCCTGCCTGGGTTTCGGGCTTTCAAGTCTAAGGGCTTTGGCTTCTGGACGTGCGCCAATCATTGGGCTTGGCGTCCAGGGTTGGGAGGCAAGGGTTTAAGATTTTAGGGTTTTGGGGTTTTAGGTTGGGGGGTTTAGGAGTTAGGGCCTTAGCGTTCAGGATGAGGCGAATCTATTTTGAAAACAATTCGAGGAGAGCTGCTGACCACAGCTTGATTGTGCTGATCGGCGACTGGAATACTGCGTCCGCAGGATCTGAGGTGGCTACACCCCCCAAGTTTTACAGGGTTAAGGGTTTAGGGTTCAGGGGCTTTAGGGTTCGGGGGCTTTAGGGTCTAGGGGCTTTGGGGTTTCAGATTTAAGGGCTTTAGGGCTGAACCGCAAGATTCCTACATCGCACACCACCTCACATATCAAGCTACACCTTGAACTGAGGGGTTCGTAAGGCCCCTGTGGAGCAGTGCACTTGTTCTAGCAAATCCGACAATCCCTTACCTCCATAGATGAGAGAGGGCGTTGGCAAATTCAACCTGTAAAATCGACATGCTATTTTCTAGTGTTGGGGATTGCCCAGGTGCTCTTATGAGTAGATACACCACATGTCTGTCTACATCTATTTCCTGCAGGCTTAGGATTTTGGTGCAGGGCACAGGTGTTGAAATTTGGAAATCTTGGGCTTAGCCCCTAAAAGTTGCTAAGCCCCAAAACCCTGAACTCTGAGTTTGCTGGATTCCTGTTTAAGAACTTTTTTCTATTACTAGTACCCATATTGTGGCAGTTGAAACTACATTCCGTAACTGCAAACGCGTTTGGGGTAGGGGTTGAGACCCATTAACCCTAAATCATAAACTCTAAATCATAAACTCTAAATCCCAAATCCTAAACTCTAAAACCCTAAAGCCCCAAAGCCCTAAATCCCTAAACCCTAAAACCCTAAACCCTAAACCCTCAGTCCCTAAACCCTAAACCCTGAAGCCCTAAATCCCAACCTGCACTTCAGGTTCCAGATGGTGTCGCCAAGCGCAGGCGTAGGGTTGAACCTGAGGCTTGTCACATCCAAATTCTGGGGTTCAAGGTTTAGAGTTTAAGGTTTAGGATTTGAGGTTTAGGGTTTAAGGTTTAGAGAGCTTAGGGCTTAGTTTAAAGTACTGTAGAAGTCATCAGAATTGTCAATATCATGTTGACGCCCCTTTGTTGCACTCATATAAGAGATCTAGGACCATCATATATAAAGATTTAGGCCCCTATAGTATCCTTAAGGCAGCCAGGACGTATAAGGAGTAAACCATAAACTGTAAACCATATAGTATAGGGGTTGATTAGAGGGGTCCCTCTGAAGGGTTATATATGGGCGGACAACTGGACGGTTCTGAGGGCTACATAAAGGCTCTGAACAAGTTATATTGGAATTATATAGGGACTTTTTAGGAATTATGTAGGGATATGGAGAACCTTTGCAGGGATCGTAAGCCGCCGATGGAGAACATGTCGCGACACATGTCCAGCCTCCGCTATGAGAGCGTGCGCCCAAAGAGCAGAAACTTTAAAAATGTCAAGCGATAGCTGTACCACTCTGTCAGGAACTGTTGTTAAAGAGCCTGTGCCACTTTCTCACGGCCACTTGTTGGGAAGCTCGTGCGGGTTGTTGAGGCAAGCAGTGATGTAGGGTCTTATCTGGTCAGAATGATGATGGAATCACATATCCACAATAAAACGAACAAAGAATGCATATAGGTGTTTATAGGCATTGAATGATGCAACAGAACATGTAGTTAGAATTGAGTTTGGATGTGAGTTATTCCACCGTGTTTTTCAACAAGAAGTAACTGCTCAGGTCTCTACAGCTCAGCGTTACAATTATCTGAGAAACCAGAAGTTTGGATGTCAGAACAAGATAGAAAACATTGAGTGCCAACCTGAACCCTCGACCCTGCATCCCATACCCAGGGCCTTAGGGATGTTTATAGCCCAAGGCACTTTTATAAACTTTAAAGGCCCCAAGAGGTACAGTCCTATTTCAGGCATTTGGTGAGTCAACTCCTAAAGCAGAGCCTGAATCGGTCCTAACGCTTGGGTTTAGGGTTTCAGGTTTGGGGCTTAGGGCCTAGGATTTCCTCTTAGCCCCTTCCAACATGAATTTATCAAATGTACCCCTGATATGTCACTACACGACCCCCATAAACCCTCTTACCCTTCAGAGCCCCCCAAATCCCTTCTCTCTTGCAGTGTCGTGGCGTAGGCTGGCGGGCAACTTCTATTCCATAGCCTCAGTTGTAGGAACCCGTCCCCAAAAGGCTTGCGAGTTAGGCCCCACAAGTTTTCACGAATCAGGCTTCCATGACACCAGAAATGAAAAGAAAAAGATACAGTCAGCACGCTTTTCATGGAACTGGGGGCCTGAATTTGGGTCTTTGTTCTGTAAGCCCAGTTATCACCTCCCTCTTACATTACAGACCCGCACATTCTCCTTGTATTGCAAGGTATAGCTAGACCTGCACAAGAGGACCCCAAAACAAGAGGATTTGCTAATCCGCAAATGGCGTGGGGAAGGAACATAGGTACCAGAACGTTTGAGGCGTGAGTACAGAGATAGACTCCCCCAGCCCCCTTAATCACCAGTAAATGAGCATGGTTCAGGGTTTAGCGTCTAGGGAGGGCTCCGTTCCTAATACAAACCTTGATATTCCCCGATAATCCATCGCAGCACCAAGAGCGATGGACACCGACCAGAGAGGTTGAGATCTGGTACTTCTTGACACACATGTAGTACAAAAATCGAAAACTCCTACCGCTGCGGCCTTCATGATTGTTCTTCTTGCCCCACTTCCTGTTTTGATGGCGCTGTCTAAGCATGACCACTGCAGCGCGAAACGGGAATCCACAGAAAGGCCCCGGCCACTTGAGAGCAAGTCCGACACTGACGTCTCCAGCAGCCACTTGCCAGCCTGAACCGGGAGGAGTGTTTGTAGGGCTTCCCAGAATCAGGGTTTAGGGTTTAGGGATAAGGGTGTAGGGCTTGGGGCTTAGGGGTTCAGGATTAAGGTGCCGACAGTCCTCGGTATGAAAAGCTACACCTCATGTCTCAAGACTGCTTCTCAGCCTAGTCATCTCTCCGTACTGATGTAGCCCCTCGGCCTCATGTTAAATCTTTCAAGAACATACCACATGTAGCAAGGCGAATATTCACGACTAGAGGGGTGAGGGGGCTGTTATTTGGGCACGGGACTATCATGGAGAGCCTACTGCTTCTAGTGATACTATAGGCCACCCTGAGTCAACCCTTGCGTGTTGGGCACCCTTCATTCCACCGTGCCTCAAGGCTGGGCTAAGGGTTTAGGATTGACGGTGCATGATTTAGGATTTAGGGTTTGGGGGCTAGGGTTTGGGAAGTTGCCTATCCTCGTAGAAGGGGTCCCATAGAAGATAGAAGAACTTGATACCCAATACATGGAAGGCTTTTCAAAATGGAGGCTTTTTGGGGGGCTCAGGGATATGAGGAGCGACTCACATTACCCCCGAAAAGCCATTCATAATCACACCTCAACCGTGAAAAGCTTCGAAACCCTAAACCCTAAGCAGCGCAAAGAGGCCATGCAAAACTTTTACCCACGCTTCATTGTGAATCATTGAGTGGATCCCTGTAGTCATCCCTACAGATTGTCCTTAAGACTCCCTCCCCATCTGGTGAAGCCCTAGATGCTAAATCCTAGAGCTTAACTATTGTAGTTCCCCGCTTCTTTTCCACTTGATTCACTTCCTGAGGGTTCGTAGGGAATAAGGGAATGAAATCCTGATATAAGCTTCATATGATGTATTCCCTTATTCCCTACTAACCCCCAGTACGTTTAATTCCCCGTTTTCAAGGGAGCAAGAGCAAGAAACCAGGCCTGTCCCTGACGCTCGTCGCCGTCGTAGCGAATGCGGAAGGACCCGTCAACCCTCAGCATGATACGGTGTGGGTTTAGGGTTTAGGGTTCAGGGTTGTTGGTTTCAGGCTTATAATCCCCTTAAGTACATAGAATATGGCTTTGGGTATATTACAATAAGATCCCCATATACCCCATATTCTATCTGCTTAGAGGGGGCCTATAGGGTTGGGGCTGCTAGTCTAGGTTTCAGATTGGGGTTTAGAGTTCATGAATCGTCAACATGACACAGCTCGGAGTCGAAGGCTTAGGAGGTCCAATGCTCTCCGCTTCTCTGGGCTTCATGCCCACAAAATTAGGGGTACCCTTTTGGGGGGTCTCTATAATAAGGACTATAATATTTTTGGGTCCATATGGGGGTCCCCCTATTTTGGGGAACTACCATATAAGAACATGCTCCCAAACTGAAAGAGACAGAAAGAACATGCTCCCAAACCCTAAACCCTAAACCCTAAACCCTAAACCCTGAACCCTTAAACCCTAGGGTTTAGGAAAGAATTCCTCAAGGCACTCAGGCATAAACTTTCCACTCGACCCTCGAAGTCCAAAACCTTAACACCCCGAAAGCCCCAAACTCTCTCAAGCCCTGCCCTTAGGGTTTAGGGTTTACGGTTTAGGGTGGTAGGGGTTTAGGGTTTGGACCTCCCATAAGCCCTATCATCCCTTTCAAGGGACCCAATATATGTATGAACCGAAAACCCGCTTTGGTCCAAGACTCTGCGCCCACTGAGCTTGCCCGTCAATACAGTTGGGATGCTTGTAGAAGTCTCCGTCCTTCACAGAAGCAATCCGGGCATGAAAAATGAAGTGGTAAATGAAAAAGAAAACTGGGGGCTTATAGTGAAATAGACGGTTCGGGGTTTAGGGTTTCTCGCTGTCAGCCAGTAGAATGAAGGAATGAAAACGAAAATGAAAGCGACTGTAGTCTTGGGGATCCTGAATGGACTGCTAAACCCTTAATCAATTCCTCCATTCCCCACTGCTTACCGATGGGCTAATAATAGTATAAGGGATCTTAATCCCTGTATAACCACTACATGACATGAGCTACAGTCTAAACTCTTAGTCGGACGGACTGCAACTGAAATTCAGCACGCCATTTATCGTAAGTTCACTCGGAAGGGCACATGTATTTCTGCATTGGGCATGTAATGCTCACGGATGCTTGCCCACCGTTATCTTCTTGTGGCATTGTACACAGGTGTACCACGGAGCCAAGATAGGCGCAAGGACATGTGGCATCAACTCTGTGTGATTTTTTCAATCCCGAAAACCTGTCAAGATGTTGCGAACGGAAAAAGTGCGACGAAGGGCAGCCTGGAAACGCTTTCCACGTCTGGATATAAGGTTCTCAATGCCTTCTCTGCTGAGATTAGCCCTTTGGAGCGGAATTTATGTAATGCAATGGCTGGCGGCCGGTGTAGCATCAGGGTTCTCTCAAAGTTGTAAAATTTGTCTCACCCAAGCAGGGGGACGTCGTTTTTGTCTAGAATTGGGGGTATGCCAGCTTGATGATAAACCATCTCTGTTCAGGATAAATGTTGCTTCTAGAATTGTCTAAACTCTTAGTATCCCCCTTAATACCCCGTATTATACCCCCCTAAATCATCCCCCATATAACCCCCTTTAAGGAGTTTGGACTGTGGCTCAAATTTTCCCTCATTCCCTAGGACCCCCAGCAAGACTGACGATCAGCAAGTTTCAGCAAAAAGTCAGCTACAATGCTGAAATGCAGGATTTCAGGCTTCAGGTAGAACGCACCTTCAAAATTCTGCCTCAGAAATGAATGTCCCGCAATAGGCCCAGAAGGTGCCTTTCCCTAGGCCCAGAAGCAAACAAAATGATGCTTCAGGGACATTTTAGGCTTATCTGGTATCAAGTTCTTGCCTTCGTCCACTTGCGTTTCTGTTCTTTGTATCATGTTCGGTAACGGTATCTCTTTCTGTAGTCTTTCCTGCTTTGTTTTATTGATGTCTTCTCTTCCTCACTGGATGTGTGTTGGCAATAATGTAGACCCATGATTAATAAACCAGCTCCCCTTAATATGGATTGTAATAGGGATCCGAAGATTAAGGCCCTTAAAGGATGGGGTTTATTCATCATGGGTCGACATTAGTTCAATGTGTTCCTAAGGCCCCTCAAGGAGCCTCACAAGCAGGCCAGTGGGCCCCCATGGGCCTAATGGCCCTAGACCCCGTTAGGGTGACTCTTACGAGCGGTAACGGAATATGAATTCTTCTCAAAATCATGGGCCCCTTTTGGTTCTAGACACCTAATAAACTTAGGGGTACCAAAATGGGATCCTCATTTTGGGAACTACCCATATGATTCCTTGTTGTAAAGTATTCAACTAGCGCTATCTGCACGGGTACTTCTAAGAGGACATTACTGATACTACCCCTAAACCCCAGACCCTAAACCCTAAACCCTCAACCCTTAGGAACCTTACCTACGGGCCAGCGAGGCGGAACACAGTGGAGCCTAGCTTACAGCTGCCTGCAAGCAGGAGGAAGGCTGAGCCATAAGTTCCCCCAGAGTCAGGTACTAGTAGGGTTCAGGGTGTATTGTTTAGGGTTTACGGTTCAGGGTTCAGGGTTTAGGGTTCAGGGTTTTGTGTTTAGGGCCCAGGGCTTCGTGGTACCTAAGATGATGGAGATCCGTAGCTTGATTTGGGGTATTTTCCTTAGCTTACTTGTGCTCGGCAGGAATCCAGGAGGGGATCCTTGTAGTAGTTCCTCTAGCATAAGCGTATAATAGCTTCCATTTCAATTTCGACCCATTCATTCCCTGCTAACAACGAGTAAGTCAGCATGCAGTATTCGGTTCCGGAATCCACGAGCGGGAGGCATTCCAACGCCCCGCTTCTCGATGAGTGAGCCCCTAGGAGCCCAAACTTTTTTCTTCGACGGAACAGCAGATTAGGAAACAACTAGGGCCTGCAACTAGGGGTAGTACACCAGGGGCATTGGTGTGATCAGCGAAAGTCGTTCCATGACGTTCGACTTTACAGGGCCATCGGGGCTGGTAAATGCAGAAGCAGCCGCTGATGAGATGTCAAGCGCCATGATCCTAAAGCCTTCAGCACCTGGCAGCAAACGAGCTGCTGTGTAGTCTGAACCCCTTACAGGGGATTTAGGGGAGTATTATGGGGCTCATTAAGGGTACTAGGAGTTTAGATTATAGCTCTCAACCTGATATACCCAACAAATCAGGTCCCCGATTAGATAGACCCAAAGCCTACACTTTGTTTTCACAGAAAGATACACCCCCAAAAAAGTGCCCGTGTTTTTGCAACCCCCCCAACAACTCCCGTGGCAAACCCATGAGGCTGCAAGAGGCATGCTCCGAGGTTTATGGGAATCATGGGGAGATTCAAGGCTTAGGGTTTAGGTCCCATGAAGGCTTTAGGGTTTAGGGCATTCCCAGTTAAAAATCCCTGCCCACACCCAGCGAGCTTAATAGCAAGTCTGTGGC
This sequence comes from Symbiodinium pilosum, assembly GCA_905231905.1. Classification (NCBI taxonomy): domain Eukaryota; class Dinophyceae; order Suessiales; family Symbiodiniaceae; genus Symbiodinium; species Symbiodinium pilosum. Next base: position 16,992 of record CAJNIZ010047465.1, on the reverse strand, counting down.
CTTATTTGGGTACCTATATTGACTTCCCACTCCCTCTTAAGCACCAAGAAGTGGATTCAATGTCCCTGAAGGTGCTTCACGGTCCTGGTCCAGGTTGCAGAGACCACGCACGCGAATACAGGCTGGCCCTGACAACAATCATGCGCTGGGTTTAGGGTTTAGGGTCTATAGGGTTTAGGGTCCAGGTTTTCGGGTCTATAGGTTTTAGGGTTTGGGTTTTAGGGTCTATAAGGTTCAGGGTTGAGGGCCCCACTGAAGGAGTTCCTCCAACCACTAGCAATCTGATCATCCGGATGGCTCCGAATTTTTGGGATCCCCTTCAAGATCCTTATGGGTTTGGGGGGAACCACACATTAAGGCATATGAACTTTGGGTTTGACTTTTTGGGATTTGGGGGCTTAGAGTTCTTTTGGGCAGAGAGCCCTGGGACCCATGCGTCCAATCAACTGCATGAACCCCTAAACCCAACACCCTGAACCCCTAAACGCTAAACTGTGAACCCCTAGACCCTGAACCCTACACCCTAGACCACTAAACCCTAAATCCATGAAGGCTATACAGGGCTACCTTCAAACTTCGCAGCTGCTAATATACCCTTTCCCCCCAGTACCCCCCACCCTCCGAACGTGCATACGTATGTGCATATATTTATATATATAGATATACATATATGTATGTAGGTTCGTGATTCCCCACTGTAGAATGGTACTTAGGAATATGTAGTATTTGGGTGGCCAAGGATTACGACTTTGCATCCTGCATGAGCTAGATCACAGCGCCTGCGTTGTCGCCGCAGAAATTTTGCGACGCAAACTGGCCATCAGCCATCTGAAACCTCTGGCAAGGCACGGGGTTTAGGGTTTCCGGTTTGGAGCCTAGGGTTCTGGTTGTAAGGTTGGGGGTTTGTAGGTTCAGGACTTAAGGTCAAGGGCTCATAGAGCCTAAGGTTTCGGGCTTCGGGCTTAAGATCTAGCAAAGTTTAGGGTTTATTCCCCTTGGCAGAGTCAAAGCTTGGATGCTGCCCTCACCCTATCACGGTCCCCCATCTTTTAATTGTAGTTCTAATATTACCATATTGGGTATGTATAGCAATTCGTAGGTCAATAGGGTTTCCCCAATATAGAATGAATAGAACATGGGGTATATTGGGATCTTAGTGTGGTTTCGGGGACTTCCATAAGGTCTAGAGTTTAGGGTTTAGGGTTTCAGGCTTAGGGTAAGGAGCCCTACAAGGGACTCTGCATAACTCAGCCCTTAGCTCTGGAACCACCTTTCTGGCCCGAACCCCATACCCTAAGCCTCAAACTCCCAACCCCAAAGCCGAAACCCTTCGTTTAGGAGATCTGGGCTGCGTGAAGGCTCGAGGTCCATAGGGCCGCTTTATTACTCACTTGGTAATTTCCCTAAATAAGGGGACCCCAATATAGACCCCAAAATAGTATAGTCCTTAATATAGAAACCCCCAAGAAGGTAGCCCCCAATTTTGGGAAACCCCCACTTAAATCAGGCACTTCGAAATTTTGAGGGACACGAGCTCTAGCCCCTGAATCCTAATCTCCAAGCCCTGATCCCCGAACTATACCCCTTTCCTCAATCATTGAAGGATTTAGGCTACTTCTGAAAGGCGGCGAGCATGGGGAGTTGTCAGAGCTGTTGCTCCATTTTGGGGAACCATGTAGCACACTACTCTTCAGGCGTCATGGTGTAGTTTGTCGCATAGCAAATGCGCACGTAATCATAAGCTTGAGCCCAATTCTTTCAGGGCTCGATATATCTTGCTTGCCCACAGCACTGGCCGAAAACCAAACCCTACACACTGAACACCGAGACTTCACAATGAAATTGATTAGAACCAAGGAGCACTTCAGTCGGAGCCGATGCAGTGGCGGCCGCCAGCTCATTCTGCCTGTCCGCATTGCTTTAGCTTAGGGAAGAAGAGTTACAGTACGACTTCCGCATGGGTTTCCATTAAACCCAAACCCTAAACAGTAGTTTCCATTTTCTTTTCCATTATCCCTATATATTCCCAATATAACTCCAATATCTTAATCATGGGTCTACATTAGGGACTTGCCGTTAGCGTCAGTTTAGTTCCGGTCCACCTCCACACATACCTCACAGCCTGTCTAACCGGCCTCGGTTCTTAAACCGAGCGACGCCAGACGCCAGCATTTCTTGAACATCAACTACTTGGAGGTTCATGGGACTTAGGAACTACTTATAACTGGGGTTATAACCCTACTTATAATTGGGGTAACAGGTATAAGGTTATTTAGGAGGGTTATAAGTAACATCAATTAGTCACTGCTTGGGAGCCCTTGAGATTCAGATGGAGTGGGGCTCAGCGAACACGTCCAAGTCGATCCGAGATACATCGTCTGCAGCGTGTTTAAGTCGAAAAGCTCCTCATGAAACAAAGGGATGGGTTTAGGGTTTAGGGTTTAGGGTTTTTGATCGATGCTCACATGCTCTCTTCGAATTTAGAGAACTCTTACTACGTATGGCTACGTACTCTTACGTGACTAGAAAGGTGAGTAAGAGATAAAGAGCTCTGTATTTATTGCGTTGCAAGGAAAGCAGGGAGGATTCCAAATGGTAGTCCCGGACAGTGATCCTTATAGTAGTCCCTATTTAACCCATTATAAGGTTTAGGGATAGCAGACACTATAACACCCATTATAATAGTTTCATGTAGTTTCCATGTTCTTTTCCGTGCCTTCATTCTCTGCCAACCGAATGAAGGACGTGCGGGGCAGGGCTGCAGGGCTCGAGGTAAAAGGGTGCAACGTCTGAGTCTCAGTGGGGCCTCTGTGGAAGTCATCCAACCTGGATGAACGTGGAAATTTCTAAGAGTTAGGGTCCTTTATGGTTTCTTTCTAGGCTTCCCCATAAATTTAATGCTTTGGTGCATTTGAGGAAAGACCCCCCCCCTTTTGGAAGTGCCCGTGGTGTTTCCTAGGATGAGACTAGCGGCTGGTCAGGCAGATACATGACATTTCGGGAAGACACCGTCAAAGGAATCTGGCTACCACGAAAGCTGTTACACTCAAAGAGATGAGATGTGAGGGCCTTGCGGGGTCTCCAAGAGGAATGGCTTTAGGGGACAGAAAGGATTTGTAGAGTCTTGATTGAAATCTGTCCGACTAGAAGTGTGGGCCAACGGGTGACATGTTGTTGTTGTTGTTGTTGTTGTCGGCCCCAGCCTTCCGAAGACTCATGCAGATTTCCAGTGAGCCCGGAACATGAAATTTAGTGTTCTGTCCAAAACCCTAAATTTTAACGCCTAAACCTTAAAAATCATTGGTGTTTAGCCTGTAGGGTTGCACCCAGGGGAGATGAGAGAGGGCATCTTTTTTCCAGCCAGTCCTGCCCCCTGCGCTTAAGGGATCAGGCTTGGGACTTAGCATCTGGGGATTTCTGCTTAAGGGTATACGTACTGGGGTTACTAGGGAATAAGGGAATTTATCAGATAGGGATTATACAGGAATTATATCATACACCCTAAACTCTAACCGGGGGTTAAAGAGGGATTGACTTTCCTTATCCCAACCCTGAACCCTGAATCCTAAAATCCTGTGTTAATTTCATTTTTCCCTAGTAAGCACAAAAAAGGATTTGGGGCTTTGGGCATCCAGCCAAGCTCCTGAAGAATCCGTGGGAAGCTGATCCCGTTGACGTGTAGGGATGTGGGCTTGGGGTTTAGGATTTAGAGTTTAGGGTTTAGGATAACCCTTTAGGATAACCCTATACCCTAAACCCTAATCCCCTTAACCCTTTTATGGCGTGGGGTTTGGGGCTCCGGGTTGACACAATGACGATCCTTGCAAGGGACTGTTTGCGTGGAGCGTCACAACGCACACCCCCAGCACAGTTCACGGGATGGTTCTGTACCTAATACCAAGACACTCAAGACCGTGAACTCTAAAGACTCACCCCTAGACTCAAGATTTTCAAGCGAAGTGGTACAGCCCAAACATCTAAACAACTTATACCTTCTGCAGTTCCGGGAGTCTATAACAAAAGGAGTTATGCGAGTGGCGTCTTGGGAATATCAAAATACTGCATGCTAGGCAAGGCTCTGAAGAATGTCCATGCAAAAAGCCGTCCAAGCCTAAAACCCATTCTCTAAACCGCGGCCTGAACTGAATGCCACACCCTAAGCCCCTGATCATCCCTAAACTCTAAACCCTAAACCCTAAATCCCTAAACCCTAAACCCTTAATCCCTAAACCCTAAATCCCTAAAGCCGAAACGCTTGATCCCTAAACCCTACACCCTAAATCCCTAAACCCTACACCCTAAATCCAAAACCCTAAACCTAGATTGCCGTCATCCCTTGCACCTTCGCCACCCTAAGCCCATGACCCCTTTCTCAGAGAGCTCAACAGGTGAGGTAAAGAAAGCTTAGGGTTTAGGATTTAGGGAGGGGACAGAGGCCCGAGTATATACCCGTGTATATCCCTATATAATCCTATGTAACCCTAGATACTCCTTAATACCCTACATTACCCTAGAGACTGTATACAGCCCGATCTAGCCCTACAAACCCTTCAAAGGGACCCCTACATAGCCCCTATCTAAGCTGAGACCTTAGTGCCAAGGCTCCACAAAGCAGCCCAACGTACATGTACCCGGGTTGGCGAGCTTGGCGGGGGAGAGGTTGAGATTTGGAATCTTGCCAGAATTATAGAGGTTCTATGGGGGTATATATCGGCTATATATTGGTTATAAAGGGACATATAGGGTTTAGGGTTTTCAAGAACATTATGGTCCTCGTTACAGGTTGGGTACTGCCCCCCGCACTATAACAGTCTGCAATAGGGGTCATATTCAAGGCTCCATATAGTCATATTATGAATATTATCCAACTGCTACAAGGTGGGTGCAGTACCCAAGTTATAGGCACCCAACAAGGTGAACCTCCCCCCGCAAGTCTGTACCGTGAGGTTTGAGAGCTTAGGTAAACAGGAAAAATGGCCGAAATTCATGCCATCTTTCCCCACGAGCATCCGTGGCTGGAGGCGAGTTTCGGACAATTCGGGTATTCCTTGCTCGGCCTCTAAAATGGGATAATGGTATAAGGGAGGGTCCCTGGGTCTTGGCAACTCCCACAAAGGGGTCCTTCCTTCCTCTGCCGCGGACTGGCTGCGGAGCCAGACAAGCGGTTTCGGGATCCGAGTTGGGGCTGATGTCAAGGTTGGTTCTATAAAGGAATAAATCTGCGCGTCAGGCCTCCTTGACCACAGAAACCATAGTATGATCTTTCCAAACACCTCGTAAGCTCGTACCTGCGCTCAGAAAACTGCCCTAGCACTGACCAACAACAAAAATGAAGGACCTGCCTGATAGGATCTGTAGAACCCCAAGCCCCGTTCGGAAGTGATACCCCTATCGCACTGTGCTAAGTTTACAGTAGGGCAAGCACCAAATGTTGCCACACAATGATACTGGTTAGACCCAAGAATCTGAAACAGCTGTATCCCAAAACCCAGTGTCCTTCAACGGGGGGGCCTTGCAAAGCCTTTGGCATAGGGTTGTAACGCTGCGGGTAGGCCCTGAACCAACTGTGAGAACTCCACCCCAGCCGTCTAGGTCTTCAGAGACTGAAACCAACCCTCAGCTTAGGGTCGTGGGCTTTGGGTTTAGGGTTCTGGGTTCGCCGGCTTAGGGGTTTAGGAAGGCTTTGGGGTCCTTAGCCCTTGAACCTCCGCAAAACAAGATCCAGCGCCACTTCAAGGCTGCGACATAAGCCTCGAACTTCGTAAGGTTCGTTGGATCCTTGATGAAGCTTGCGCAGGCTAGGGGTGAGGCTTCGGGAAAGCCCAAATCTGAAATCCCTAAACCCTCAATCCCAGGTCAGAATCCTTACCCCGCAAAATCCTGAACTCTCAGTCTTTAAGCTCTAAACCTTAGACCGTGTTGTATTCTAGGGCTCAAAAGGAGAGTCTACAATCGGGATCCTAAACCCTAAACCCTAAACCCCTAAACCCTAAACCCCTAAACCCTAAACCATTAACCCTAAACCCTCACCTACCTTCCACCTTTGAGCCCCCACTGATTGCAAAGCTTTTGATGGTAGGAGGGACTTCACTTCTTCCCCAGGTGCTCAGGAGGCCAAATCTTTAGATTTAGGGTTTAGGGTTTAGGGTTTAGGGTTTAGGGTTACCTGAACCCCAAAGGTATGTAGAATAATGACCTTATTGGCCTATTTCTTGGGGTTTTGGGCCATTATTTTACCTCTATTTGGGGTCCAGGTAGTTATCAGTTGAATTGTACTGAGTACCCCTCATAGGGTTACTACCTCTTTACTCAAAATTTGGACATCAACAATGTGGTCCTACCAGGGCATGAAACAGCAACATGCAAGCAAATTTCTTGTTCAGAGTTTAGGATTAAAAGAACCTTCATGTAAGACTAAACCCTAAACCCTGAACCCTAAACCCTAAGTTAATGGCTTAGGTCTTGGGGTTGATGGTTCATGGTTCAGGAATTAGAGTTGGCTACACAACCCCCTATAGGCTGGGTTTAGGGTTTAGGGTTTAGGGTTTAGGGTTTAGGGTTTAGGGTCTGCCTCTAAAACCACTTGTAGGTCAGAACTTCTAACCTCCTACAACACCTCTATAACGCTCTTTACAACCGAATGTAATTGGTGGGTCATGTTAAGTGAATTTTGGTAGGTCGTTTGTCTTCAAACACTATTTAGAGTGAGGTGGGGGGAGATCGTTGCAATCTGCCATGTAAACATTGCTGCGGCCAAATCCCTACACCAAAACTCAACCCTGAACCTCCATGTTCTTTTCCATGGCCACCATGTAATGCCTAGATGAAGCTCTTGTAACGTCCTGCTAAACCCTTTCAGAACCCACATCCATCATCGCAAACCCCTAAACCCGAAACCCCTAATCGTTGAGGAGCCTCGAACCCTAAACCCCGTAAACCCTAAACCGTGAGCAACATAGTAGTTTCGTTACTTTTCAATTACCCCTGAGAGATCCCCCATACGAACCCTATCTAAAAAATATATTCCCAAACCTCGAATTGGCTTCAAACCCCTGAAATGCTCCTGGCGCTGGGCTCAATCTTTCTGCAAGGCTTCTGATCCTCCCGATACTTTCGTAGTATCCCTCAACCCTACACCCAATTATGCCAAAGCCGTGGCCTGAATATTTGGGAGCGTTTTTGCCTGGGACTCCATATACCATATTACTATATGACTACTATTACTTTTTTTACTGCTATATATTATGTCAATATATTAGCCCCCAACGATTCAAGTTGCATCATTCGGCACTCCCATCGGCTAATGCCCTTCTAGCTCGTAGGGTCGAGCAGCCGCTTCGTAGGCGATGGCCTGGGGACTCTGAACCTCGAAAGAGACATGGCTTCTCAGGGCTTAGCCTGAAGATTTGGGGTGGAGAGCAAAGCGTGAATGATTCGGGGGCATTTTTTCTGATAGAGGCTTGAGAAGGTCAAAATGTCTAGGAACATAGAGGATGTAGAAAGTGGTGCTCAGGATTTCGGAACTCAAGTGCAATCATGGGGAGATTCTGAGGGGGGCTCAAAAACCAGAAGGATGACTCTAGTAAGAACTGCATGGTTTGGGGCTTTTGGCTTAAGATTTAGGACTTAAGGCTTAGAATGCCTCACGAAGTAGAGGTTTGGGCTGCAACGTGAAAGTGTACTTGGAAGCTCATGGGACTTAGTAGGCCCTATAGCTGAGCTTATAACCCTACTTAGAACCCCCCTAAATGGTCTTGTAGGGGGTACAATAATTGCAAGTAGGGTTAAAACACAGGAATAATTGGTTCCTAAGCCCCATGAACCTCCAATTAGGCTTTGGGGTTGTAATTCGCTGTTCGAGGCTTGGGGCTTAAGATTGCAGAGCTGGTTCTGGATACTCCTTGAACTTTCCAAGTTGAAGCTGGGTTGCTGTTAAGAAACTTTTTTGGATTAACAAGGAAACCCCATGATTTACTACATGCCCATGATATGGCGACGTGAGTTAAGTTCCTTGACAGCAACCCAGACCAGGGTCTTAGAGTGAAGCCTCAGACTCATTTCTCTATCACCTCGAGGAGGGGGTCTAAGAGTTTAAGGTTTAGAGAGGACACAATATGTCGTAGCAAGGCTGCGAACGTGCGATAAAAATTGCTGTGGATAAGCCCCTATACACCCCTCTTGCTTGCCTCAGAAACTAGTTGCATCGGTAGCTCATGTACCCTGGTTAAAGGCAGAACCTCAGAAGCCGGGCCTTCAAAGACGAGAGTCTCATTTGAACCACATGAGTTCTGCAGAACACCCTGGTAAAGGTATATCCTGTAGGTAGGTCGTATGTATCGTAGGACAAAGCAATAAAACAGCACAGCAGCCGGCAACCACGGAAAATGCAGCGACAAAAATCAGCCGAAGAAAAGCTTAAGCTGGGGCCTTCTACATTCGAAACAGGACCGATGAGCCCCAAACTCAAAACCGTTTAGGGTTCAGGGTTCAGGGTTTAGGGTTTAGGGTTCAGGGTTTAGGGTTTAGGGTTTAGGGTTTCAGGGTTTAGGGCTTCGGGACTGAACAAACCCTCAATTCCTGAACCTCCCTCAGCCTGCTAGACTTTGCAAGCCCTGACACCCCAAACGACACCACGCACTTACTGGGGGGATAGTGGGAAATAAGGGAACACGTTATACAGGGATTGTATAAGGATTATATTCCCCTATTCTCTACAAAGCCGAAACCCTAAATCCTACACCCTGAACCCTAAACTCTACAAACCTCCGGTAAGCAAAAGCCCTTGCCACTGCCAGCCAGGCGACAAACTCCTGGAAGGTAAACCTGAGTTAGGAGTGTCTGCAAGTGCTCCTAGGGTTTTAGGGTTTAGGGTTTTAGGGTTTGGGGTTTAGGGTTTTACGGTTTAGGGTTTTAGGGTTTAGGAAGGTGAAATGATACTATTTATTATAGGTTGTTGAATATAAGGGGGTCGTGTTAAGGGGAGGGGTTTAAGGCATAAACCGCCAAAGAAGCGAATGCTTGCTTGCCGGGAACCCTGGGACATGACCCTCCAGGTACTGTGCTGCCGTCAAAAGACTTAGCTAAGTTTAACACGGACGCGTATGTATATATATATATACTTATATACATGACAAATCAGGACCCTAAACCCTGAAGCCTAAACCGTAGTGCTAGCTTGAACTCAACCTCCTGGAAAGCCACGAGGCTTGAGAAGCGTTGCCTAGCATCAGCTACAGGGGTTTCGGGTTTAGGGGTTAGGTTTATAGGTTTTGGGGCTTGATGTTTAGGGTCTAGGGTTTAAGGGTTTATGCCAAGTGTTTTGAGGACTTGTGCAGTAGTGGTACTCCCACCACCCACCTGCCGTGGGACCGCAAAAAGCCGCTTGCTTTTTGCATGAGATCAAGGTGGGATGGTAAACCTTCCCATGGCTGGGAGGGTTTAGGGTTTAAGGTGGTTTAGTGTTGACGTTTTAAAGTTTTAGGTTTAAGTCCCTTCTACTGGAGACCGCCCCCAGTACAAACAAGCTCCAACAGGACTTGAGAAAACAGTACAAAAAAGGTTCAACATCATCCCCCTACAGCAGACCTTCAAAAATCCCATGAAGCCTTTCCGGAATGCTCTGAGAAGCTGGGAGGGGCATGTTCAATACACTGTTCTGCGTTAAGACTTGAGGAGGAACAGAGTCATGGGCTCCCTCAGGCTTTTTAAGAAAGATTCTGATCCTTTTTTGAGGAGCAAAATATAGCAGAACGGGACAAGTTTTTAGAAATCCGCAAGGGGGCTTGGGAGCAAGGAATCTCGATATTAGCTTGTATGCAGACCACCGCGACAAACAGCCCCTGAGTACAAGGGGCTCCAGTTGACAGGGAAAATATCAGAAATCTGGAAGTTTTCCAGAAAGGTCCAGTTCTGAGTTCCATTCTGGAGGTTCATGTGACAAGGGTCCTGATAAATTGGGCAGAGCGGAAAGTTTACTCGATTCTGCCCCTGGCTATATATGGTGGTTTCCCTATCCCCCAATATAGACCCCAAAATACTATAATCCTTATTGTGGGGACCTCTCACAATGGTACCCCTAAGTTTGGGAAACTACCATCCACGGCTTGGCCATCAAAATTCGCCGAGCTGCACTGGATTCAGGGTGCGGCACTCTGAGAAGACATCGTCACCTTGCTAAAACGGATCATGAGTAGAGCCACTACCTGGACCCAAATATAGGTAAAATACTCGCCCAAAACTGCAAGAAGTAGCCCAAAAGGCCATTATTGAACATACCTTATTGGTTCAGGTAGAAAGGGTTTGTTTAGGGTTTAGGGTTTGGGCTGTGTTTGAAACAATCACAGCTCTCCCACACAGCACTAAAGCGGTATGGTAGATCCTGACTTACTGAACAGAGATATTTTTTGTTGGGGTCCCCCTATTTAGGTAAGCTACAAAATCCCTAGTTGAAACTGAGTTCGAATGTTGGAATGGCCAGGCCCGAAGTTTAGGGTTCCTCTCACTCCCAAGTCCCTGGAACCCTGGGCGCCAAGCCCAGGAATCAATATGTCCCATAATCTAAACTCCTACTATGCCCCCTAATAACCAGTATAATAATCCCCAAAACTATCCCCTACATAACCCCCTGTTACGGAGTTTAGACTATAGCTCATATGCACTCAAGGCTTAAGCCATACCCTGCCCAAAGCCCGAATTGCAATCCTTAAGCCCAAGGCCCGAGGCCCTAAACTCTCATTCCGAAGTCCGGCCCTAAACCCCGCAATCCCTTTATCCCATTCCTTCACTTGCCCGATGAGCACCCAGGAAACCATCCGCTGAATGCGCGCAAAGGGACACTTCTCTTTGGTGAGGCCAGATAGCCTAACCCAAGGCTGAGATTTTAGGGCGTAGGGTTTGGGGTGCCGGGGCTTTGGGGCTTGGACATTTTGGAAGGTGGGGGAGCCTTGGCGTTGGCGTGATGGCTCGGGAGGTAGCGGTGTTAGGGGTTTGCCGCATGTATTTGGCGTAGGGTAGCAGTCCCTGAGGATCATCCCAGCTGCTTGGAGACGTCCTGGCAACAGTAACAGGACAAATTGTAATAGCAATGTGATAGCGATGGCCATAGTGATAGTAAAAGGAGAAGTAACAGTAGTACCTCTAGTAAAAATGGAACTTGTAATAGTAGCAATACTAACAGCAATAGAAACGATAACAATCATTATAGCCCAAAATATACACATGTTTTATAGCAAAGGTACATAGGATAGTAATGGTAATGATAACCAGGGTCAATTCGAGTACGGTGCATGGAGGAACTCTTGCACCACCCTATCTACCTTACACGTAACAGTTATACTGCTTTGGGGATCCTAAATGGCGCAAGAAGAAACTGCGGAAAAAGTCTCTAAAACCAAAACCCTAAAACCTAAACTCTACGTACCAACTCAGAATCCTACAGAAGCCCGCGCACAGTCTTGCACATGCAATGCCAAGCTCCAGACACAGAACAATTGACAAAGCTCTAAACCCTGAATCTCTTATCCCCAAGCCCCGCCCCAATACATCGTAAAGGGTTTAGGGCTTAGAGAATCAGATAAACCCTTAACCTTAAATATACCCTACAACATCCACCCAAGCAACTGGATCAAGATCGAGGTGGCTCCAGCGGCGGCCTTCCAGGAAACTGTTGGCGGGCATCTGGGTATCTTCTAGGTGTCGGGTTTGCTTACTGAGGGTTAGTAAGGAATATGGGAATATGAGGAGTCTATTCGTATTCCATTTTTCCCTACTAAGAACCAGTAAGTCTTCAGGGTTTAGGGTTTGGGGGTGTAAGGCTTACAAGGGTTAATTCTCAGGGCTGTACAATTTGGGTGATCGTCAGAGCCTTCCAGTTTGATCACACATGTGCGAATCCTTTGCGCCAAGAGGAGTTGCCAAGAAAACGTGATGCTTGCGGATTGGTAGCCCAAAAAACCCGAAAAAATGTTTCAGTCAAGCTTGAGCACACCAAATAATCATGCAGATTATGATGTCTTCTTACTGTGTTTGCAGGAACGTGTATTGCTTGGAGGAAATTTTCATGTCAGGGGGAGGGGGAAATGAACAGTACCCTTACCAGCCCTCCTGTCATGACAATTCTCGTTAGGTTTTAATCAGAAGCCCAGACAAACCACCCTAGACTCTAAACCCCAAATCCTAACCAGAAGCCCAGACCAAGAAACCTTAAACCCGCCTCACAGACGAAATTTTGGGCTTGTTCACAGACGAGCCGGGCGTCGCCCTCCGTGATGGCATTCCTGTTCAAGTCTAGTGCCCAAACTCTAGAGTTTAGGGTTTGGGGCTTTGGGTTTAGGGTTTAGGGTTTAGGGTTTAGGGTTTAGGGTTGGGCTTGGGGCTTAGGGTTTTGGGTCATACTGTTGTTAGAAGAATTAAGGTTCAGACCACTAGATGAAACTCAGGGCCGTACATGTCGCTCTCACGTCCTTCACGAAGGTGTAGCACGCTCTTGGGCATGTTGGATTGGGTTTCATGCTTTAGGGTTCCCATTAAGGTCATCCCACTATAGGGGCATAAAGCCCCATCTAGCGAGAAAATGTAGTTAAGGGTAAGGGGGTACCAGGAGGGTACCGGGGTGAACGGCTGAAGATTGGGAGTTACGGTGAATTAGGTTGTAATTGCCCTTGGATAGCTCTTGCTGCAACAGAGCAGAATGGAAACCTAAGAGCGCTAGCATTGATATTGATGTGTTTCCTCCTCCTCTTAGTACTGATACTATGCATGCAAGCGACCCGAAAAGAAAAAAGCGCATGAATGCCATGACAGTACTGATAACAAGAGCAGTCTTTAAAAAAATGGTATCGTATTGCTAACCACTCCTTCAGTCCTTCCTGACAAGGCACATTACTTTATTGGCATTCGTGTCAGTCTTAGTCCTTCGCTGTTTTGCCCATGAACTCAGACTGTTTGGCATGTTTAGGACAGAGTTTAAGGTCAGAGGTTGATAGCGGAATGGACCATTGCGTGCAGGGAGAGAATGGGCCTTGCAGCTCATCATGCAGACTATCACTGGGATCAAGGGACTTCTGTCCTTGTGCGTTTCTGCAGTCCAGAGAGCGGAAGATGGAGGGAGCATGGCGGGTTTTAAGTGGCGCAAGACTTCCTCAGGAGTGACAGCGCAATGAAATCTGATCCATACTGGCAGGTTTCTGGAGCACTGCAAGCCCACGACCCCAAAGCCTATATGGGGGTTTCCTAAATGAAGGGTTACCATTTTGGGGGTCCCAATAATGAGGATTGTATTATTTGGGGCCTATATTGGGTCCCCCTATCTAAGGAAACTGCTATATCAGAAACCCCTACACTCATATCCAACATCCCCCTGCTGGCAGCTGCGTGGCGAAGCCAATTGAGGCTCTTCTGGCAACTCGCCTCGGCACCACAACAAGAAGCATTATAATGAAGGTGTTAGGAATTATGGTACTAACACTCCCCAGGGCAGCCTATTCATCGACCAACAACTATGATTTTGCTAGTCTAGGGGCTCCAAGGCTTAAGGCTCTACAGTTAGAATTTGAAGTTCCGCTCGCCACAGCAGAGTTAACGGTTCAATTCTAATTCTAGAGGTTGACAACACCTTCTGCATACAGACTTGGTTGATCTGTCCCCCTCACATCCCAAGACTCAAACTCACAAAATTCACCACTTGTCAGGTGGCTGTCACCATTTCTACACCCTCGTTCTGTCGCACCCTTAACCCTAAACCTTAGACCCGTTTTGGGGGGTTTGGGGTCGGTCGCATATAATTCGGGTTGAGAGTTGAAAGCTCAAAGGACTTCGCAAGTTCCAACTGATGATTTGCACAAGCTACAACCATTCTTCCTCACTACCCAAGATAACATGAGCGCTGTAAAAAACACTCTGCAAGACATACCCCAAATCCTTGTGCCCGTCCCAGCATTCCGGGGTTAAGAAAACGTGGGAGCATGGTGATCGTCAAAATGTGGGGTTGCCAAAATTAGCCCTTTGTAATAGCGTATCTATAGGGTATATATAAGGGTTATAATAGGGTGTGTATATATATTGGGGTGACAAACCCGTATTGGGGCTCACGATCTATGCGAATCCCATTTTAGTCCCGCCCCAAACTCCTGAAGGATGTGCTCAACAGGGAACTGTAGTCGCACATTTCCGTCAAGAGGTACAATGACTTGGACCGCCTACATCACCCTGAACCCTGAACCCACATCTGCTGTTTCCCCCAAAGCCCAGAGCTCTACATCAAGCCCTTCTGCCCAGACTCAGACCCTTTCCTGGGTTGCTGTTAAGGAACTTGAGTTAAGTTGCTTTTTTGGGGAAGCCTACTCATTACTATATATCCCGATATACCCATTATGGTAACTTAGTTTAAAGTCCTTCAACAGCAATCCAGCTTCTGGAGCGTGACTTGCGGTGTTGAGCAAGTGAAGACAAGTGAAGACAAGAGTTGACATCACCACACCTTCACAAATAAACTGCGCACCCCCGCCTACACCCTTACCTAGGCCCCTCTTCAAATGACAAAAGTCTTTGCAAGGCCCCTTTGGGGCGGGGGATCTAAAGCAAAGATTGCCGATGCCCTGAGGACTGCAATCATGGTATGATCGATGACATGACTCTGCAAGTGATCGAGGCCAGAACACTGTATAGATTTGGGGACGCGATCCTCAACAGCTAGCAAGATACTCCGGATGATGATAGCCGTCATTGTTTTCATGAGCACCCAAAAGCCCAAGACAACTAAACTCTAAGCCCTATGCTCTAAACTCTACGCACTAGAACCTAGAACCTAAACCTCAAACCCTTAAGGCTTAAGACTAAACCCTAAACCCTGAGCCGTTCTACAGCAAGGCGCTCGGTGGCTGCTTGGGTGCCACGCACTGGATCGCTTGGGAGCTGTTGGCTACTCCATCAACGCCTTGCACTGACAAGCTCATGGGTAACTGGGGAATTGGGTTTAGGGCTTAGGATAACTCATAAGCCTTATAAGCCCCTTAATACTAGAGCATCTATAGGGGTTATATAGGATAATATATGTATGGGGTATATATAGGAGTATAATAGGGTAGATATAAGGGTGACATAGGGATTATATAGGGCTGCTGGAAAACAAAATGGAAACTGCGACTTGATGGGTTCTCTCACCACCCCCCAATACTACCCCCTGAATTTTCCCTTCATCTGGAATATGTAAAGATAATGAAACTCAAGTAAGGCAAAACGAGGGGGAAGTTGAGGGGTGGATGAGGAGAAGTGTAGGGGCGGTAGAAAACCTTTAAGCGGTCATAACTCTGTTGCTACCTAGTACCACGGATCAAATCTAGTAATACATGCATATCGAATCTACAAGCAGATGACAAACACTCGTTTCTGCGAGGGGATTCTCCACCTTTGAGCCTTGTCGTCAACCCTCAACCGCTCAAAGTGAGGGTTGTATCATGGGACTATCATGGCCACAATCTGCATCCCCTCAACTGAGAAGGCCAAGCCCTAGTGAGCCTCAATGGGCCCATAAGTTAGGGCCCTCTTAAGTAGTAGCCCTATGATTTCAAAGCTTGGGACATAATCTCAAACCACCAAATCCAAGGATCTGCACCAGCCAAGTGGCATTGCATCACTGGGATTGTGGGCAATAATCTCGGATCGTCACCTCATTCACTGATGCTTAAGGAGCGGGGGAGTGGATCCCTGAAGCAATACTCCCTTACCCAGTCGCATACTCCCTTACCCAGTCGCCTTAGGGCCGATGCTTCAATTTATTGCCTTTAGGTCTTCAGCTAGGAATTCGGGCTTAGGATGTTTAGGGTTTGGTTAATCTCGGATCGTCTCACGACGTACCTGTGCTTGGAAAAATCGAAACTGCTGGCTGATTCAGAGTTTAAGCTCTAAGGTTTGGCTTATACTTGGGGTTTGGAATTCCCTAATCCTTGGTAGGGAATGAAGGAATTTAGCAGACCCCTAAACCCTAAACCCTTAAAACCCTAAAAAAAAGATTGTATGGTGCTACTTTAGAGGGATCCCTCCCACAGTCCCCACTGAGCACCAAATGAGGTATAGTCGAAACTCCTAGTATCCCCCTTAATAACCCCCCTTATACTCCCCCCTATATAATCCCCTATATAATCCCCTATTCAACCTGCCCTTTAAGGCATTTAGACTATGGCTCAAACTTTTTGGGAGTTGAAGGAGACAAGTCCTGGTGGAGGAAGGCATTGTGTGTCTGTCATGCGCATCCTAGAATCACACGACGTGCAGAAGGTTCCTTCGGGCGTGGGAGTTACCAGATGCCTTTTCAAATCCATGGTCTTTGGTTTAGGCCTGAAATGTCGCTGCAGATATGGATGAATGGATGAAGGCTTCGGTTGAGTTTGATGGTTGTTGGATGGGACATATCCCATCTGTACAACTTAGAGGTTCCAGCCCTAAATCCTGGATTAAGATTCCAAACCTAGCACCGCAAAAACAAAAAAACACACACACACAAGAACCACGCAAAGCCATGGTACACACGAGGGTGCAAGTCTCACCATGGAGTAGCTCCTGCATGGTGGTTTATGCGCATATGCAAGGGAGTTCAGGTTTCAGGCTTTGGAATTTAAAGCTTGTAGGGTGTCACCGCTCAGGTTTTGATGGTTTTAAGGCACATGGCTTAGAGAATTCAGCAAAATCACAAGTGGAATGAGCTATTCTTATGAACCAGTCCTATCCACAACTGCTAAACTCTGTCTGTGGTCCAGAACTTCCAGGATGCTCCTGAATGCACTACTGGGTTGCTGTTAAGGAACTTAAATTAAGGGTTTAGGGTTTAGGGTTTAGGGTTTAGGGTTTAGGGTTTAGGGTTTAGGGTTGGATTATCCCCCTATAATGGAGAATCAAATGGAAAAGAAAATGGAAAATGAAATGGAAACTGGGGGAATATAAGGCTTAAGGAACTTAAATTAAGTTACTATATTGGGGAAACCCTATTATTTACTATAT
>CAJNIZ010047464.1:26049-36142 GCA_905231905.1 Symbiodinium pilosum | reverse complement strand
AGTCACCTATTTTTTTAACGGCTCAGATGGTAATTTTTAACGGTGTCTAGCTCAGGGTTACCAAGGACAGGTTCAAGAGCAGTATGAGCGCATGAATTCAATCTAGCGCGGATCTGAGTTTCCATCTGTTTCAGACCATACCTGTCATTATTTGTGCATTTCTCAAGCGGGAGGCCGGGCTCCAGCGTAAATGGGGCTGTTGAAGGTTTAGGGTTTGATAGAATAGGGCTTATTTTGACAAACGTCCTTACAATCCATGTCAAGCAGCCCCAATAAGATCTTTACTGCGGTGTCCTGGAATCCCCTTATGCGGCCCACGTATATGCCGAGGGGTCCCAGGGGTTTCCGGGATATCCCCCCTAAACCCTAAAACCGTCGGCCCTGAAGCCTCTGCATGCCCACAACCCCTTTGAATCATCCCACCCTAAACCCAAAACCCTGAACCCCCAAACCCTAGCCCTTAAACCCTGTAAACCCTAAACCCCACCATGATATCATGATATGCGAGTCTTAACAGGGACCCCAAAGCCGGGTAAGCACACTGCCACTTAACGGGAGTTTCGCAAAACAGTGAAATAAAGGGTTTGGGGTTTAGGGTTTAGGGGACACAACCCCAAAAAGACGGACCCGCAATTTGTGGAAACCTCCAAACCCCAAAGGCTAACCACACAAGGCAATACGTTTCTGCTGCTTTGCGCCTGGGCCACCCTGGATAGTTTGGGTTGGCGAGCCTCGGCTGCATATAAGCCATAGTCTAAACTCTTTAAAGAGGGCTGTATAGGAGTTAATATAGGATAACATAGGGATACCTAAGGTTTAGGGTTTAGGGTTTGGGGCAAAAGTTTGGCCAGCCATGGTTTCTTCTAGGGTTTAGGGTTAGGGCTCAGGGTGAAGTAACAACCCAGACAAATTGAGGCTGACAACACCTCTAAACCCTAAACCTTGCCCCCTCTCCCCAAGGCTGGGTTGCAGTTGAGGAACTTAAAGTAAATTACCATAATGGGTATATATAATAGTTATGATTTCCCCAATGTAGTAACTGAAACTAAGTTCCTTAACAGCAACCCAGAAGGCTCTCCACTTGCTGGACTTAAGCCTACTCAAAAGGGGGTCTTTGGGTTTAGGGAGATGTACATAGCATTGGGTGCAGTTGTGGTGGGGAACCCATGTGTCAAGCATTTAGGGTTCCACATTTGTAACCCTAAAGCCTAAACCCTAAACCCTAGAGTAGAATCAGAGTAGAAGGATTAGGATGTAGGCTTTAGGGCAACCCCGGAGGCCGGCATCCAGAATTTGAGCGATAACATTTCAGCCCTATAACTTAGGGGTACTTGGAAAATCTTGTTTTTTTACTTTTTGCTTGGTATAATCCTAAGGAACAGCAAAAATCATAATAATTACTAGGGCTCCAAGTTCTCCATGAATAAGACCCTAAGGCCAAAGCCTTCACTTGCCTGTCAGGAGCCCTGTCGCTGGCCGCAGCCATCCCAGTAGTAGCTGCCTTCTTCCTAGCCTTGCAATTTCTTCCGGAGCATCTTGGGCTCTTCTGGGATTAGGGATGTGGGTTTAGGGTTTAGGATTTAGGGATGGGAGTAGATGAGCTGTAGTCTACACTCCTTCAAGGGTACATAGGGGATTGTGTAGGGGAGTATGATAGGGGTTATGCGGGATACTAGGAGTTCAGGCTATAGCTCATCTGGGCGGGGGCTCAAAAAATAGGGAGTACACTGCCGCAGGGGTCCCTAAATACGCAATATGTAGTACTGGGTTACCCAGATTATGGCAACTACCATATCTGCCCGTTTTGGCATTTGAAGTTCGGGGTTTTAGTTCGGGGTTTTAGGTTTAGAGTTCTGGGTTCAGTGTGGGGGGGTCAGGCTCTGTATGGCTGTGTAGGAGACATTGTCAGGATTTTGGTGCGAACTTGTAATTTGGCACCATCCCTGCCATACGTGCCACTGTCATTTAGGGAGCTTTCTGGGGCTCGTTGTTAGCATATGTTTTATGGATTCTGTTAGGCTGCACAGGAAGGTGTCAGGAAAAGAGTCTGCTAGGTAGATTTTCCCTCTTGACGTAATTTCTTTGTTGTCATTCTTGTTTAGGGCTTAGCGTTCAGGGTTTAGTACCAACGCACGTTGAACCTCTACGAAGCTGTGCCATTGCTGCCATTGCAGTCTTTTACCGTGCGCACAGATGACTTTCCACACCGCTGCCACCAGAGGAGCCTGAAGCCGGGGTGGTTGTCTCTCAAAACATCCATTACATCATCCCACATGGTGGTTTCCCAAAGTAAGGGGACCCCTATAGAGACCCCCCAAATACTATAGTCCTTGTTATGTAGCCCCCCAAAAATGCACCCGGAATTTTGGGCAACCCCCAAATAGATGCTCTGTCATCTTTCATCTTGGGGTCTCCCAGGGCACCCCCCCCTGCCTTTTTGAGAAACTTCTATTGGGGGGGGTGGGGGAGGGTTCTCAAACTTGTTCCTACAGGATTCATCACGGTTACCCAAAAAAATCTGAGAGTTCTCATAAATCGCCAGGGGTCCTGGCGGCTTTCTGTTTCGAGAAACACCTTGTAACCACCCTTCAATCCCAGCTTCCTCAACGCCCTCTGGCCCCCTGTGCGGATTCAGGGAAATGGGGTTATAAATCAGGGCTCCACATTATCCCAAAACTTCCAGAGCTAGCAAGGTCGCCACACTGGCTATTGGAACAGGGTCGGAAAGCGAAGGCTTGGTTTTGCTGGTCGAATTGTCCCTTAAGCGATCTCACCAAAATTCTGATTTTGTATAGAAAGCAGTCCTCAAATGGACATGCTTAGATAGGCTTGGCCTATTACAACATTACTACAGTATCAGTGTTAGCCGCACTAGCCTTACGAGTACCACTGCCATCACAACAAACTCTTACCATTTTGTGTTTGTTACTGTTATTGTGCTTCTCACTCTTATTACGCTCTTATTGCTCATTGGGTGTGGTTTCACGTGCAGGGTTTACCAGTCCCCCTAATATATAACAATTGCTATATTTATATATATATATAAATGTATGCGCGCATACATTTTTCCTCATCTGTTGGGGGAGGGTGGCCCTAAACCTAAAAGCCTAAACCTCAAACCCTACACCCGAAACACTTTCTTGTACAACCTTGGTGCAATGGGTAAGGGCACGGCATCCCACACCGCCAAGCCCTAAACTCCCAGCACGGAGTCCTACTACCCCGAACCATATTACCAATTCCTAACATAGAAACCTTACTATATGCCCTATGCAGGTACTTTGGATCCTTTGGATGAAGCTTTGAACATCCGACCATCGACCAACCCTAGCACAAGCTGTCGAAACCGTAACGTGAAGGGCTACAACGTCCGGACCTTTTATGGGGGTGTCCAAACATCAGTGGTCCCCAACAGAAAGATTATGGTACATTGGGGTGTTTACGAAGGTCCCCCATTGATTGAAACTTCCATGTGGGGTGGTTCTCCACATGCGTATTTTTGTTAGTGGCTCCTATTTCGTTATATCATATTACATTATTCTGTATTATACTATACTACACTGTGTTATTTTATGCTATATTACACCATCATCCTTGGAGATTGTGGTAGGGTTTTTCTGCTGAGAACTTGCCCGCGTGTTGCACGCGCAGGCCCGGGAAGTCCTGGAAGGCCTGGCCAAGTTCAATGGCGTTCCTTCGGCTGAGGATGGACCTCGCGGTTAAGGGTTTAGGGTTTAGGGTTTAGGGTCTAGGCTTATATGGGCGGTTGTCAAAATTATGGTCCCATTTTGGGTACCCTAGATATTACGTGCCGTATTATAAATAGGGAGCCAAAAAGGGACCATAATTTTGACAACCACCCATATAAACTCCTTAATAGGGTTTAGGATTTAGGTGTTAGGGTTTAGAGTAGGGGTTCTTAATGGGGACTCCTTAATAGGGTCTAGGGTTTGGGTTTTAGGGTTTAGGGTAGGGGTTATTAATGGGGATACTAGAAGTTTTACCCGGGAACTGTCCCCCTTTTTTGGAAGCGCTCGATACAGAAGCTCTTGAAATCGTGTTGGTTAATCACAGAATGACAGGTCGCATAGTTTCAACTTTCCACGCACCTGAACGTCGTAAAGCATCATGCTCTGCACACCCCAACCCTGCACCGGACAACTTCGAAAAATGTCCAAAAGACCTAATTACTGGTGGTTACATGCAGATTATGTTTCCTTGTTCTCTACTTACCACTAGTGAGAATAGGCACTACGATGTGCGCCTCTGCCTTTCATTTGGTGAGCTAGGAATGAAGGAATGGATCCTCATAGTAGTCGCTATATAAACCGTTATAGTACTTTCCATTTTCTTTTCCATTTCTTCATTCCCGAAACTGAAAGCTCTAAACCAGTAGACCCTAAAACCCTCAACCTTAAAACCCTCAACCCCTAAACCCTGAACCCCCAAACCCTAAACCCGGAACCCGTAAATCCTCAACCCTACACCCTGAAACCCTAAACCCCTAAAGCCCAGAACCCTAAACTCTCTCTTAAGTAGATAGAATATGGGGTATTTAAGGGTATAAACCCCTAGAGGCAATCTGAATGCAAAGCAAGTTTAAACCCTAAACCCTAAACCCTAAACCTAAACCCTGAATAGTAGCTTCCATTTTCTTTTCCATCTTCCCTATAATCCCCTATAAACCCTAAACCCTAAACCCCCCCTTTAAACCCATCTGAATGCAAGGCAAGCACCTCATTCGGGACTTTGGCATCGCCTGAGGATGCTGAACACGTTGAGCAGGTTGATTGTGCCGGGGCCCGAGGGCATCAGGTTTCGGGTTTAGGGCTCAGGATGTATATAGGGTTTAGGGTTCAGGTTTTTGGGTTTAGGGTTTAGGGTTTAGATTTCTTCGCAAGTTGAACTTGAAGCTTGGTTGCTGCAGGATGTCTCAAAATCATGTTTCTCTTCGGCACAGACGCCCGCAATTTGGGGTGTATGTGTATATGTACATGGTCTATTACGATCCCATTTTGGAAGCACACCTCCGTGCTCCCAAAACCCTGGTGTACATGATTCCGCGTATTGGTATGGGCACTTCGTAAACCGACAAGCCAAAACCTGAGCACCTGGTTTGGACCGCAGCCCCTAAACCCCTTAGCCTGGGGTCATTGTTGAGGGATGTTAAGGGTGTAGGGGTTGGGGGGGGTTCATTGTTGAAGCCTTTTTGTGTGTCGCAGTTTTTAAACGGGTATTCCATACTTTCGTTCCCTACGAAAAGCTAGCAAGCCGAGCACCCAGCCCACGGAAGGTCGGATGTTCGTCTTGGACAGGGCACACTGGCAAGCTGTGCGCACTCCTGGTGCTGTGGCAGCTCGGCCTGTCAAACACTTAAAAGCAGTCCCAGCTGGGTAGTTACCAGATAAATTAACTTGCTCATGTGATGCTCGTACACGACTAGCAGGCATCTCACATGTCGGCCGCCTGTAAGGGTATTTCAAGGCGATCGCCAACCACCTGGAACTCTCTTTGCCCTAGCCCCTAAACCCTAAGCCCTAAACCAACACGGAGGCATTTATTGGGCCAAAAGCTGCCTGTGGTTCGAGAGGACTTCACAAAGCGCTTGACGCATCGGGTGCTTCCCTCGTTGCATGGCAGTTTTCCCAAAAATCCGGCACTCCCCAGAATAATGATCATCGTGTATTTTGCGGTCCTTGCTGTGGTTCCACCATGTGGCAGTTTCCAAGAGTAGCGCTCTATTGCTTCTAAACATCTCATGGACGATGTAACCTTTGATTGTCGCATTTTGGGAGGGCTATCGGGGGGAAAGTTTTCGGCCGCCAGGTTAAGATGTGTGACTTTTTAAAGAGCTACCCTCACAGGCCCTCGGGACATACGGGCATTTTACAGGGGTCCCCGGTTGAGTTTTTCGACGATCTCCCATTTGAAGGGCAACCAGCAGTAACATCGTTGTCACACATCACCGACCACAAAAGATCTTGATGGTAAGTGACTACAATGATCGAACGTGAGCCTTGTTGGCAACGCCCTAAACCCTAAACCCCACAATCCCGGCTGAGGTTCTTGATGGACACTGACGCCCAGCTGAAACACCTGTGTTTTGTTTTGTCATATTGGGGAAGTATTGGGGTATATAGGGGTTATATAGGGATGATGGAAAAGAAAATGGAAACTAAAGTGTTGGCTCTCGTTTTTTTGAGGCTGCGGCGTGAGGTTTCTCGGCGGTTTGCTTGGAGGCTCGTTTGACGTAGTACGTTTGCCTACTGGCCCCAACAGCCTCCATTACACACCCGATTCTCCCCACTACTATTACCACCAGGGGGGTGAGTCCAAGGGGAGTAGGAGTAGTCCCCCTTAAGTAGATAGAATATAGCTCTGGGTATGTGATAATAAGATCTCCATATGCCATATATTCTGTCTACTTAAGGAGGACTGTATTTTGGGGAAGCCGTTACGGAACCTAGGGTAGTACTAGGGAGGCCTAGGGGATGTTGAGCATTAGTGGCTACCTATGCCCCTTGGACCACCCCCCCCTTATCAACTTTCTAAGTTTAAGTAGCTTACTAGGTCAGGAGATTCTCCTACCCTAAACCCTAAACCCTAAACCCTAGAAAACCATGGTCCACCTTCAGGGCTTTGGGGTGCCCGAGTATGTGCTATGCGCAACAACTTGGATACTGCCTCCACTCAGTGACAGCTGGAGAACACTTATGTTCTAGTGATATATAGCCCTCAATATTACCCCCTATTATAGACTGTTGCGGGGTGGGGGCAGTACCCTAGCAGCAACAGTGAAGTGAATCAGCCCACCTATGTGCAGAGTATGGTCAATGTTTTTTTCCCCTCACGAGTTGTGTTTTGGGTATGGTGCGCTGAAGCTTAAAATAAAGAGCGCATAACCGTGCGCATGGTCGTAGTTTAAATCTGACGGAACGACCTCCGTTTTGCCCATGGTATACATGTGCGTATGCCAAAAGTATTGTTCCCAAAATGGATAACAAACTTTTATAGGCGCATTCTTCCATCCAGACCACTCGCAGAGCGAAGCCTTAACCATTGAAAGATGGGTAATGTAGACCCCCGATTAGGGCCTAAATATCAGGATCCCTATTATAACTCCTATTAAGGGGAAAGAGTTTATAAATCAGGGTCTGGGTTATCACCAAGTGCACGCTGAATTAGTGGATGTCTTGTTGTAGGTAGTATCCGCAAAGGGGTCATTGTGTGGAATAGCTCATGCGGTAGGTAAATCCCCAGTGCAAGAAACAGTAAGCACAAGATGGAAAAGGAGCTATAATAGCCTCCCCCGATAGAACCCTTTAGGACATTCATTGTGGGGAGGAATGACCCAGCCCGACTCATATTGTACGCAATCACACTGTCAGGATCAGAACGCCTACCTCCTGACAATCAGCGCCCCTTAAGAAGAGAGGTATCAGGGTTTGAGACACCTCCCTGAATTGGCATCCTTTGAGGAAACAGAGTGGTAGGGGTGCTGCGAAACCATGAGCTGAGCCCTAAAAATGCCAATTCAATTCAGCCACAAGTACGGATTTCTGCATGGGTATTTCCAACAACTAGTGGTCCCTTTTTGGCGGCCACCACATTTTCATCAACTTTCATCAGTAGGGGAGGAAGATAAAGGGGGCCACCATTCTTGGGAACACCCGTAAGAAAGTCGCTCCAAAATGAGGTTGCCATTCATGCCTCAAAGGTGAAAACAGCATTGCTGGAACCCCACCACGGTTTAGGGTATAGGGTTTAGGGTTTGGGGGCCCAGCACTGCTTGCAGGTTACTTCTATACTACAACTAGGGCTATACCGTCCTAAGTCTTTTGTATGGAGTGACATTTACAAGGCCAGTTAGCCACAACCATTGTTAAATCCGAAGACCTGGAAATTTAGGGTTCTCGGGTTCTCGCTGCTCAGCATGCACCTACACTAGTATCCCCAAATCCTAATCCCTAAACCCTGAACCCTAAGATTCCTAAAGCCTCAACTACACAACATGCACCTGTCAAGGTATACATGAGCACCATCCTGCCACGAACCCAGAGCAGAGTCGAACACTGCAGCTATTCACCGCAAGGGCTTAGGGGTTTAGGGATTCAGTTGTTTACGGGTTTGGGGCTTAGGGCTTAGGGTTTAGGGGGTTAGGGGTTTAGGGTTTAGGGGACAGATTCACATTTTGGCTAGGATCCTCCTGCAAGGAAGTGTGTTGTAATTTCAAATGGTCCCTCCTTTTCTCCTTGGGACTTGGCTTGGACCTTAGACCCTTAACCCTTTGGGATTCCCTTATATTCCTATTGCAGATACCTAAGGGTTAACCCTCAGTAGGGGCCCTAAGTGCCACGTAGTTTTAAAGGGCCTTTAGTTTGGGTATTGCCCCCCTCAGTAACAGTTGGATAGTACTTATAGTATGGATATATATATAGCTCTTAATAGGACCCCTAATATAGACTGTTACTGGGTGGGGGCACTACCCAACCCTAAACCCTAAACCCTAAACCCCAACCTTTAGTTTTGAACAACTCCACTTGTTTTATTGTAAGATGTGATTGACGGACCATCTCGGTAGCTATAAAGGAGCCCCAGCCTGCGTAATGTTCAATATACCGGCCCTTCTATAGGGTTTAGGGATTTTAGGGTTTAGGGTTTAGGCTTAAAGGTTTAGGGATTTTAGGGTTTAGAGTTAAAGGTTTAGGGATTTTAGGATTTAGGCTTTAGGGTTAAGGGTTAGGGATTCTAGGGTTTAGGGTTTCGGGTTTAGGGATTTTAGGGTTTAGGGATTTTAGGGTTTAGGGCCAGGACTTGTGGAACAACCCCCATGAACCACCCTAGCAGCGCGGGCTTCGACATAAAGTTTAAGGCAATATGTCTAGTTGCTGAGTTTCCTGGCCAAGACAAAGCTTAACCTGCTAATTCTTGTAGGGTTTTATGTATGTATGTATGTATGTATGTATGTATGTATGTATGTATGTATAATGATTGGGACCCACAAAGGGACCACAAGTTTGGCAACCTACCTTACCACGGACGCCCGCGATTCGATTAAACTACCAAAGTCGCGGACACAAGGAAGGTTTTAGCTAGGCCGCGAACAAGGTTTAGGGTATAGGGTTTAGGGTTCTGAAAAGATGCTGCGGCCGACATGACTTTGTTGGCAGCTCCCCAAAATCAACGCCTAGCTTGCTGGTGGCTAGCAAGTGAATAAGGGAACATATGCTATACGGACTGTATTCCCTTATCTTCTACTAACCACCACACTAAGCTATGAAGCAGCTAACCCTAAACCCCAAACCCTAAACCATAAACCCCACACCCCAAACCCCCAAATCCTAAAGGCTAAAGGAGATAAGAGCCACCTGGCCAGTAGCAGTTTGTAGTGCTCAAGTTTGCAGGTTCATTCTTTTGATGACCTCCCAGATTAAGGAATTAGGTTTAGGGTTTAGTGTTGAAGGTTTAGGGTTTAGGGTTGAAGGTTCAGGGCTAAGTTTGTTTAGTTACCTTAGACATACAGCATACATCACGTTTGCAAACGTGCCTATCTCTACGTCATCCTTACATATATGTTCAGCTCTTCGCTCTTTCGAAGCCCTGCAAGTCAGGAACATCACGCCCTTAACTTAGCACCTAAACCCACGATCCTGAATCCTAAGCCCGGACAGAACACCACACTTGGAACTCAAACGTCCCCAAAACTTGAAGACCTAAAATCCCAACTCCTACGGCCTAAGCCTTGTAAACCCAAGATGAAACCCTAGAGCCCTAAATCCTAAACCGTAAGTTCTAAACCCTGCATCCTAAACTCTAAATCGTAAACCCTAAATCCTAAACCCTAAATCCCCCTCCGGGTTCAGTTCCGGGGGTGGTTTTATATATATGGTAATTTACAGGGTTTCATGTTTTGGAGGGTCGAAAAATGATTATTGGGAGTAGTTTCTGCAAGGGACCCTGGAACTCCTAACCATCAGGTACAAACATCTTCAGAAATAAAGTGCGATGCAACGTCAGGGCTCATCAATGAGATGTGGCTGGCCATATGGATGTATGCTCTAGGAACACGAACGGAATTATGATTTGGGCATGG
>CAJNIZ010047464.1:0-21720 GCA_905231905.1 Symbiodinium pilosum | reverse complement strand
CAGTTTTTTTTTTTTTTTTTTTTGAGCCTTTTATGCTTGCATCATTCGGCCTGATCTTTAATACCACAACGACGAAACCATACCCCTCAACTTCAAAATCCTCAGACTCGCAAGACACTCGTTATGTGCGATGCATCTTCATATGTCATAACCCTAACTCATCCCCAAACCCAAAATGCAGCGTCGTAAACCTGATCCCCAACCCTAAACGCTGGAGATCTTGATCTCAAATACATACATATACCTCCTTAGGCTTTTTTCGAGAGTCAAAGCCTGCGAGACCTTGGACTATTTTCCGCTGACCTTGTCCTCCTGCAGTGAGCTCATGTCAGTTTCCTGGCAATGCATTCGGATAGTGTTCAAAAGTAGCATGCGCCGTGCTTTCCTATGGTTACTTGCTACTTCAAACCTAGCTTACGCTCCTAGAACAGGTTCTAACGGGGCATCAAGCTTGTGGATCAAATTTCTGGGTTTTTTTCATGGAGGTCCTGTGCTTGGGATAGCGTACGGGGTTCTTAACCTTGTGAAATGCCACATGAAGGTAGCAGAGTTGCGCACACACAGAGCAAGCGTTTCACCAAAAGCGCTTCAACGGAGACCCTGAACCCCAAATCATCATGGGAACCGCAACAGTGGGGTGTCATGTTCAATGATAGAGCGTTTGTTAGGAGAAGGTTTCAAACCGTTCGTGATGATTTTGGGCCACGATTGGGATGCAGGAGGGTCGTGTAAGACGTTTGCAGGGATAGGGTGACATTCAGAGAAATGTTGTAAACCTAAACCTCAGACTAAATCCCAAAACCACTACACCCTAAACATCCCTAAACCTTGTGTCATTCAATCGTGTAGTCGATTCATGACTCGGAGATGAGGAATTACAGTTTGGGGTGGGTCCAGGGCCTTTTCGGTGGTTTAGGGCTATGTAATGAAAGAACGGTATGCAAAGCCTTTTGGGGGCTGGGGTGGGGATATATATTGGGTGTGTTAGGATTGCACGAGGTACCCCCCACACGTAGTTGCGTGTGTCTTTATCGGGTGCATATTGCTTTGCATATGGCATATGGCATATGGCTTTGGTCATGGATGTAATTTTGGGGGAGCCCTGGACTGCAAATCACATTCCGTCAAGCACAGCGAAACGGCACCATTTTAAGGATGATGAGCCCTTAAGGGCCCTCATCCCGGTTCAGAAAGCGCTGTGCAAGGATTCTGCCCTGACTACACCCGGATCCTGTGGGGCTGTTGTTGGGACACTTCAAGCCCACAGCCTAACCTATAAAGGCTAAAGCCCAAAAGTGCAGCGTGTACCCTTTGTATGCCTTTTCAAAGAGTCCAAAGAAGGCACCTTCACAGCGCAAAGTATGCCGTTCCTGAGCTTCCTGTATGGTTTGAGTAAGTATTCCCGACATGGGTACTTCGGACCCAATGTGTGTCTTTGTTGCTGCCTATTTCTGCATAGGCCTTTGTCGTCTCTACTTCCATGTGGTCCCAGCAAGACATGCAGGAATTTCCCAGATACATGTTAACGTATTCCTCAAGCTCTAGGACCCTAGGATAGAGCGTTTCGGGATTTTTGACAACCTCCCTAGTCCTCAAGAGTAATAGAAATGATAGTACTTACCGTCGCAAGAATCATAGTGCTAGTAATAGTAATAATGGTAGTAACAACTACAGTGGTAAGTGTAAGAATTCGAAGAACAATAGTAATAGTAACAGTAGCAACGGTACTATCAATAAAGCACGATCACCCCGAAGGCGGAGGTACTTCATGCCTGCAGCTCCAAGTAGACATTTGTTTCAAGTTCCCCCAGAAAGATCACCCTCTTTTGACTAGTTCAGGTTTTAGGGGTTGGGTTTTTGGGTTTAGGGCATGAGTTTAGGGTTAAGGGGTTGGTTTTTTAGGGTTAAGGGTGACGGGTTCATAGTTATAGTTGCGTTCTCACGAATTTCAAAACCCTACGTAGCCTCTAGGCCAATAAGAATTACTGTGAGTTCCTAGGCGCGGCATGTGGCTTTTTCAGAGCAGTCTCCATGGAGTCCTAGCGGGCCTCCCAGAATATCCTGCAAGTCCTGGCATATTGCTACCATCCTCAGCCAAAACCCTAAACCCTAAACCCAGCCATCGGAAACCACTCCATACACGGCCTTTCCATTGGGCAAGTTATAGCAAGTTCAAATGAGCACAACCTAAGTTGTAGTTACTGTTGGGTTTAGGCTTTGAGGTTTAGGGAATACATTCACGTAGGTGTGTACTTAATGACTCAAGGCCGTAAAATTATTGAATAGATAAGTTTATATATACATATATCATGCTCACTCTTCTTATATATATATATATGTATACAGTCATTTGACGAGCTCGTTGAAGCCCAGCTTCAGCCAACAGACCACTACTCAGGTCACTCTCAGCCTGGTTCTGCTGGACCGCCTGGGCTTGTGCAACTTCCAGTTTTACATGTGCCTTGGTTGTAAAGGGGCTGTAGGGTTTAGGGGCTAGGTTTTAGGGTGTGGGGTTTAAGGTTTAGGGGTTTAGGGTTTAGGATGGGACTTTAATGGGAACCCCGAACAGGGAACCCGAAGAATATGGTAGGACTGTCATGGGCACATGAGGACCCTGGTAGGTATCTGCCTGTGATATTCCTACTACAATATTCTTGGGGTTCCCTGTTTCAAGTCCTTTTGAGTTAGAGGAGCAGACCCTGGATTCTTGGGCTTCAGGTTGTTCGTCTAAGGCTCTGTAAGGAAATGGAAAAGAACATGGAAATTACCATATTACGTACTGCTTGTTAGTAGGGAACAAGGGAATAAATCGCATGGGGACAAGGGAATAAATCGCATGGGGATTTTCTAATGGAGGGATTGCATTCCCTTTTCTCTACTAAGAACCAGCACAATTCTTTGGGCGTGTATATGGATTAGGGTTCATTTCCTAAGGTTTAGGGTTCTGGGCATGTATTCTTTGGCACCCTGAGTGCCCAAAGCGGCAAGGGTATAGGCTTTGGGTATAGGCTTAGGGTTTAGGGTTCAGGATTTAGAGCACCCTGGTGTTAGTGTCTACGTAGTGCTCAGCTAGCACGGGCGCCTCACCAAGTAGTCATGTTGAAAGGCTTGTTTGACTTAGTAGGCCCTGGATCCATGTCATGTTAGGAATCCTGTATACATGTGGAATTTGGGGTCGCATATTGCTGCAAAAAGGGAACCTTGAACTCCAAATCTTCTTCCCAGGGCTTCTGAGGCTCAGAATAATTCTGGCTGGAGCTGTAGCTATGCATCAGAGGGTCTTTATCCCGTGTATATAACCCCTATATAACCCCAGCTTCCATTTCATTTTCCATTTTCTTTTCCATTTGATTCTCCATTATTGGGTAGAATAACCCTATATATCCCTATATACCCCTTTTAAGGGACCTAGGGTTTCCATTTCATTTTCCATTTTCTTTTCCATTTGATTCTCCATTATTGGGGTACCATAGTATCCCCAAACCAGGTTTCGTGGCCAGCCATGAAATTGCGTGAACCTTCAGAGCGTGCGTGTGGGCTTATTGGTTCTGTGCCTAGTCTTGTGAACCTTGTTTTAAGCTGCATGGTACACAGCGCGAATGGGGCCTTAATGTGCAAGGCATTACAAGCAGCTCTGAGGCAAGGAGGCAGACCCTAAACCCTAAACCCCTAAACCCTAAACCCTAACCCCTAAACCCTAAACCCAGTAAGTACTGCGCAGACGCTTTGAAGGGCGGATGCGCACGAACGCCAGAAATTGCCGCGACGAGGTCTCGTAGGGTTTGGGGATATTATGGTACCCCAATCATGGAGAATCAAATGGAAAAGAAAATGGAAAATAAAATGGAAGCTGGGGTTATATAATTAGGGGTTATATTGGGGATATAGTATTTTTCCAGATGTACGAAGAGTAAAGATATTTCTGGGCCCCCAAAAGGCATGATGGAACCCTAAACCCCTAAACCCTAAAGCCCTAAACCCCTAAACCCTAAACCCCTAAACCCCTAAACCCCTAAACCCCTAAACCCTATACCCTAAACCCTAAACCCTTCTGGGGCCCCCAAAAGGCATGATGGAACATCACCATTCTGGGCCTTTGGGATCAGTCTTTCCTCTCTGAGAAATTCAATCTTCGAAGCACCTCCGAGGTCCCTTTTTTGCCTTGGGACCCTAAGGGTCCATGTACCCAATAACTAGGTCCCCTTTAAAGGGGATCTTTAGGGGTATATAGGGTTTAGGGTTTGGGGTCCATGTACCCAATATTTGGGTACTTAGGGTTTTGGTAATAGTAAATAGATTTTTCAATACTGGACCCCTACGGGGGATGGGTATCTCCTGCAAAAAGCCAGCCACTGGGATCCCAGTGATGGAGATTTTCCTGAATTCGGAATTCTGAAAATTTGTTGTCTCTTGGTGTCCTTATCACCCGGTCCCCAGTATTTCCCTAAACCCTAAACCCTAAACCTGGGGTATATGTGGGGACCCTCACCTTGAGGAGAACTGAACACAAAACCTGTCCGGGTCTGAGGTATCTTGTGGCAGGCCGGATGCAACGTAGCTTTATGAACCTTGGGCCCGGGACTATTGGGATAATGTTTGAGTTGTATTGGGATAATGGAAAAGAAAATGGAAACTACAGGGATTATGGGGGCTTAAGGGATTTCATGGAGCCCTTTCGGAGTCCCAGTATGTCTTTGGCAGTATAGGCTTTGGAGGTTCAGGGTTTCAGCTGACCCTGTAGCAGAGGTTGTTAGTTCGGGGCTAGAGCTGCCCGAGGGCTCGAGGGATCCCAGTGATCGTTGGTCCCAAGGCCAAGGAAGTCCCATGCCCCTTGCTGAAGGCATGATGGTATTAATGAGGGTTGATGCCGTTCTTTCGACGACTATACATAGATGTGTCCTTTCGTAACAAGCAAGATACAGCCGAGCCAGCTGCACAATATTCCTACTTTCCCAGGAATTTTGTCAGTTTCATTCTAGTCTAACCCTGAGGAACTTTTTAAAATCCAATATGCATGGTTCAGGTTTTGGGAGTGCAAGATATTTCTTGAGCTTCTTGAAGCAGTTAGGCAGAGCCAAACTTTGAGGTACACAGGCTCAGATCACCAAGTGTTGCCTGCTTCGACCCCATAGTAATACTAGTAGAATAAATAACAGAATACGAATAAGAAGTATAATAGTAATAGTAATAATGATATTATTGTACTTGTAGCAATGATAGTCATAATAGTACGAATCAAATATGCTCGCCACGCTTTTCAGCATTTTTAGCTATGCACATTGGCATTGCTGTGTTGAACAAGTGCTAGCAACGTTTCTGCCACATCTTGGTGCATTGCAAGTTTCGAGGGCTGTGGTAGGCGAAAGCTGATCAGAAACACTAATAATAATGCTAATGATAATAATACTAATGATAATAGTAGTCATAGTACTAGTAATAGTAATAGTACTAGTAATAGTAATAGTAATAGTAATAGTAACAGAGTTCGTATTATTATTACTATTATTATTGTCATTAGTAGTAGTAGTAGTAGTAGTAGTACTACTACTACTACTACTACTATCGCCTGAAGTTTCAGAGAACTCCTAAGGTAATACGGCATGTGGGCTTCCAGACCGTAGGGGTCCCGCCTTGAGCATCCCCATATAAAACGGATTTAGGGATTGGGGTTTAGGCGTAGTAATAGTAGTAATATCAATAGAAGATAGGAATAGTAGAAATATTGGTTTCACACAGGAGCTTCCGCACCTGGTGTTTAGGGTTTAGGGCTGTATGGAGCCCCATTGTTTGTAGAAACCTACACATAGGCCGCCTTCATGTCTGAAAGCCGGAAGCTCTGAGCCCAAATCCTTAGCTGATGATGATGGGTTCTTGAGGGATGCGTCCCTAAACCCTAAAAACTGACCCCTAAATCGTCAGAAAGTCCTCGTGCCCCAGAGATTTCAAGCCGTAAGCCCCCAGCAATCAGACCAAAAGCCTTGGATTACACCATATTCATAGGTCCGACACCCGGAAATAGCCCCTAAACCCCAAGCCTGCGCGCTAAAACATCATTATCTCTAACCCTAAACCATCACCAAATGAGCTACAGTCTAAACTCCTAATTAGTATCCCCCTTAATAAACTATAGCAATCCCCTAGATAATCCCCCATAGAACCCTCTTTAGGGAGTTTAGATTATTGCTCAAATCCAAAACCTTCAAAGCAGGTGTCGCAGCGCTCGGCGTTTCTTTCCGCGACGGTTTGCCATATTCGGTGCTGGTGGCAGCGGCTGCTTGGGTTCAGGGTTTAGGGTTTAGGGTTTAGCGTTTAGGATTTAGGGTGAAGAGTTCAGGGTTTAGAGTTTAGCTTTAGGGTTTAGAGTTTAGGGTTTAGAGTTTAGGGTTTAGGGTTGGCGAGATCTTAGGGTTTATCTGCAACCCAGGTCTATTCCATAGAACCCAAATACCTACAACGGGTCCAGGGTAGTTGGGGAGTCCAGGTGCTGACCAGGGTCAACTTGTGACCCCAAATACCTACAATTTTATCGGTTATGCATAAGAAGCAGGGAGAAATTACCACTCAACTGCGGGTGTTTGGCGTTACTTGAAAACAACCCTAAACCCTAAAACAAAGAAAAGGTCTAACGGTGAAACTGGTGCCTAGTGTTTGCAGGGCTCGCGACGGCGATCTCAGCAAAATTATACATTTCAGGGCAGGCGTGAGAAGTTCGACCCCCAAAAGGACAATGAACATTCATGTGGGCTGATTTCAAAGAGCCAGCGCTGAGACCCCCAGCCAATCTAAAATGGCTTTTTGGATCAGTGGACAGGTTTTGGGTCATAAGCTGATTTCTTTTTGAGCAGAGCAGTGCTCAACGTGAAGCATGAGGATTGAAGGATATTGGCCCAAGGGAATACCTGGGTTATACAGGAACTACATTGGGGTTATACTGGGGCAACAGAATACGGTACAACCCTTAACCCTGTGCGAAAACATCGAAGATGTACAGCTGCGAGGGGCAGTACAAGGATGGGCCGATTCATGATTCAGGTTGTCCTTTTGCCCTTAACCCGTAAACCACTACCTAAACCTCAAAAGTATGTAGAACAATGGCCTTTTGGACTATCTTAAGGGGTTTTTAGGCTATTATTTTACCTACCTTTGGGGTCCAGGTAAACCTTAAACCCTAAACCCTAAACCCTACACCCTAAACCCTAAACCCTACACCCTAAACCCTAAACCCTAAACCCTTACACCCTAAACCCTGAACCCTTACACCCTGAACCCAACAGGATTTGAGTCAACTCAGGGGTGTGAATTGAAGCACAGGGCTTAAGGTTGGGTTGAAGGTTTAGGGTTTAGGGATACGGGTTTAGGGGTTCAATTGCGTTTTGTGGTTGCGGGTTTATGGGTTGAGGCTACATAGGGTTGGGGGTTTTTGGCTTAAGGTTTAGGGTGGGGGCGCGTTTGGTTTCAGTTTCTGGGTTAAGCGGCTGAGTCCATGGTTGGTTGTATGTCCTTATGGTGATTATAGTGAGTACTGTGCGCGGTCAGGGCATACATTTTTGATAAGGAATGGTCGGGTAATAGCTTTTCGAGGATGAGAGTTTAGGGCCGCAGGTTTTTGGTTTTAGGGCTTAGGTTCGCCACGATGGAATCAAGTCATGGATTTGTCGACATGGGACCCTATTCTGGATATGATGCACGGTGCACGCGGTGTCGATGTAGAGCTTGGAGTTTTCAATCAAGATGCACAACCAAAAAGTGTGTTTACTTGCAAAGACGCTTCCGCGGCTGTGCACTACCCAGGGGTGTAATTTGACTCATGGAAGCCGCTTTAGGCAGTGCGTTGTCTCTACACTCCAGACAGTTTGTATACCCAATGGTTTTTCTGGTAGTCCCCTGTCCATACATGTTCCCTAGGGTCAGCTTTGACACCACTATCTAAGACCTCGTTCTCCCTTAGTTTTACCCACACCCCTGAAGTCAGAAAGATTCCAGTCAAGCA
The DNA here is from genome assembly GCA_905231905.1 of Symbiodinium pilosum. Classification (NCBI taxonomy): domain Eukaryota; class Dinophyceae; order Suessiales; family Symbiodiniaceae; genus Symbiodinium; species Symbiodinium pilosum. The sequence goes on along the minus strand of CAJNIZ010047464.1, from coordinate 13,730 downwards.
GAGCTTCACAGTCAAAAAACAACAGTTCATGCCGCAACACCACTCCTAACTCCCATCCAAAACTGGTTGAACCCTTAAGCTCAAATTTCCAGGTCAATCCCCAAAACCCTTGGTGCTGTAAGGTTGTCATAGCTCGTGGGGCAACGTTCGCAGCGTCCTGTGGAGCTTCGGCACAGGAACAGAAGGTTCGAGGTTAATAAAGGGAATTGATACTTTTAGTATTACTTATCGCGAGTACTAATATTTCATTTCTACTGTTGTTACTCGGGTACTTTGGGGCTGGCTTTATCTGAGATTTTGGTTTCAACGTTTCAGGCTTGCAGAAGAAGTCGAACAGATTTTTGGTTAATTGGGACTGAGGGAATGGAGAAGAACATGGAAACTACTATACTGGGTTGTATAGGGACTACGATAAGGATCCATTCCTTCATTCCTAGCTAAGCAAATGCAAGTAATTGGGATGTCAAAGGCCATCTGGGTAGGTGGGAGGAGTTTATAACCTTCGGGATGATAGGAGCCATAGTCTAAATTCCTTTGGGTTATATAGGGAAGTATTACAGGGGTCATTAAGAGAATACTTGCATTTTAGACTATAGCTCACGGGACTCATGGGGGTTTTAGAGAGCAAGAGGTCCTGTGGATCTCTCTAGTCTTCGTAGGGGCTTACAAGTGCCATGCAGGGCTACAAAGGCTATACCATACTTGCGAGGCTGGGTTACATGAGGATGGCGGTAGTCCGCAGATGGGACGGAGACCCTAAACCCTAAACCCTAACCCTAAACCCTAAACCCTAACCCTAAACCCTAACCCTAAACCCTTAAAAAAAATGGATTCCTGGGGATCCTTCACTATAGCTACTACCCAAGGGCTCCAATGTAGTTCCTTTTTGGGTTTGTTAGGGTTTTTGGGCAAGGGATTATAGTATACTACCCAAAAAGGAACTACATGGGAGGGTTTGGGTAGAGGCATATTCCAGGAAGCTATGGAAACGAATACGAAGTTGAAGACCATCCAATGGTAGCCTGCATGTTTTCTGGAGGACGTTTTTGGCCCCCTTGACCTTGCTTTTGCATTTTCGGGGGCCTATGATTTGTAGCTTAGGGGGACTCATTGAGTTTAGTGTGTAAAAGATTAGTTGGGTTCCTCCTCGGCTTTCATTCCTATGTGGCGAGTGAAATCCTCACCGTGAGGGCCATTGGATAGTTGGAAGATACCAGGCATTGTAAGGGCCTGAATACTTTGAATAGAGTTATGGGCACGCTGTATACTGTAGCTTTACAATGTTGATAAGCGGAAGTAGTGATGATGACTACATGACCCCCTTTAAGGAGTTTAGACCCTAAACCGTGATCCCTGTATAACCCCCCCTAAGAGGTGTATATCCCCCAGGCTTCTGCAGGACCTACATGTACGCCTCATCTCTGGCCTATCGACTCAGGCTCATCTCACTTTCGCGTCAGAATCCTTATGCCAGTTCAACACTTGCTGAAGAAGCAGATGTCCTCAGACACCAAAGCAAATGTGAAACTCACATTGAGGCTTCCCAAGATTAGGGGCCCTCTTTTGCGGAGTTCTGATGATAAGGATTTTGGTCTTTCAGGGTGTAGATCGGGGTCCCCTAGATGGAGTTTTGCGTGTGACTCCTGTACTCAAGTCATGGCCCTCGGGGTCCATGTGCGCAATCCTTTCCATGGCCAATTCGAACCGCAACTCGGAATCCAGAGCTTTTAGCCCTCAGCCCTAGCTTGTCGGTTCTTAGTAGGGAAAAAGAAAGTATAATCAAATCTCCATGTTATACCTGTATAACACATGTATATATACATATATGTACATATACATATACAGAACATGTACTAGAGTTCAGGGTCATATTCCCTTGTTCCCTACTTACGCCTAGTAAGTTAGACTCTCAGACCTCAATTCCAATGCCTCACCCTATGAAACCCTGACTGCCGAGGCCTCTATCTTACTGGGGTGTCAGTAGGGAATAGGGCAATATGAGCTATACTCGATTTTTTCAAGGGTTGTATATAGGGGATTATATAGGGGTATAGAGAAAACTGATGGGGGGTTATTAAGGGGGATGCTAGGGATTGAGGCTATGGCTCATATGTTATACCGGGATCATATTCCTTTATACCTTACTAAGCACCAGTAAGCCCGCCCAAGTTCTAGAAGCAAACTAAACCCTGGGTTTAGGGATTAGGGTACAAACCTCCGGGATGAGAAAGCATAAGAAATACAGCTGTACTGCATGGGCCTAGTCAATTGGCAGCGTTATGGTTTAAAGTTCCTTGTAGAACTATGGTATGGGGGACCTCAAATAGACCTCAAAAGGACACTGGGGCATTATTTCGGCTGCTATATAGTAGGTAGTGGGTTTAGAGCTACTCCCTAAACCCTATACATCCTGAACCATAAACCCAGGCACTTGGGTCCACACCCCAGAGCTCTTCCCGGTCGAGGCAATGGCAAGTGCAAGAGTCAATGCGATCTAGGGTTGAGGGTTCAAGGATTAGGGTCTAGGGTTCAGGACCGAGGGTTCAAGGTTTAGGGTTTGGGTCGGGGGGGAGCGCATGCTGGCTCCCAAGAAAGGAATGGGCTTATGGGCTTAGGGTTTAGGTTTTCGCTTGTCACTGAATGGTATAACTTCGTCAATTCGCTGTGCAAGCAAGTGGTTTAAGAGTTGAAGATGGTTTGGATTCACTTGCCAGAAACCGTAGACACTAAGGTCGTTGGGAAGATATGAACTTTAAACCTTGCCTATACACCTATACATACCCTACTTGTTTTTTAGGATTCAAAAATTTGTAGCCTACAAAAGGAGTTTATAGGTCCAAATAGTGCCTGGCAGGTCTTCGGGCCTAGGAAGAACTTGTAGCATAGGATGGTTTTAGAGGCCAGGTTTCAGGTAAGTAGTGTTTAGGGTTCAGGGTTTAGGGCCTGGCGGCGCCACTGCACACCTACCATTTTATTGGGCCATGGCAGCAATTATAACAGCAATGAAGCAGGTCATACCATATTCTGGCTCTCGCAGGTCACATCCACTGCAGAAAATTTCGTATCGTCAGCTTACCTGTAAACATTTTTTCTCGAATTAACATGTGGGCAAAGGTCAAAACGCATACACATAGACCTTGAATGTATCGTGGGGTCTGATGGTCCTCTTCGTTATGAGGCGGCACGCAGGGAAAAAAGGCACTTGTCGCAGGGAGGCGTTAGATCCGCGGTAGGTTTTCGCGTGCCAGCAATTGGTACCGTGCGAGCGTCCCGCTTGACCCTGGGCAGTTGTACTTGTGGAGCTTCTATTGCTTACAGGGCCAGACAATTGGCAAGAGACAGACTTCAACATGGCTAGGAAATTGGAGTTGACACGACACTTTCGGCTGTAGATGGCGCTGGATCCACGCCAGCAGCACGCAAGCAACCGTTGTCCATGTAGGTCGCAGCCCACCAGGGGGCAGCAAGCCATGTTCATGACAGTACGTCTTCATGTATGTTACCTTCTGCAGAAATATCCAAGATGGCATCTAGTAATTGGAACTTGTTGCAATGGCCTGATTGTTGTTTTTGTGCGGCCTTGCTTTCACCAGTTGAGCGGAAGCGGCTCAAGGACACCGGGCGTGATGAGTAATACGCTCGATATGGAAAGGACAAAGATGGAAGCCTAGAGAGAGAAGAAGGAAAGGCAGCACGCTAGAGACAGATGACACTTTGAAACATCAGAAACAATATTTCACCATGGTATGGTCCAGCAAGATATCTACCACATGAGGCGGCACGCAGGGGAAACCCAATCAAGGTCAATTCCAGGAACAACAGCAGTGACACAGCCCATTTGAGAAACTTCCGAACCATGATGATAATGAATTCACGATAGAAAACGATTTGAACAGAATATGTCTCATGATTGCTCAAATTTTACACAGAACTTGCATCAACCTGTGGGTTGCTCATGTGAAGACACTTCTAGTTCAAAAGTGTTTTTTTGATTGAAAATGACCCCTTACCCCCCTACCCCTTGCTCCGCCCTTGAGGCAGAGACTGTAAAGTTGAGGATGACATTTCAGCAGGATTTTTTTTGAGAAATGGTAGGTGCCTTATGGCCGCGTCTAGGTTAAGGGTTTGGATCAGGATGTAGGTCGTCAGAGATAATTGGCCCCGTTTTGAGAGTCCCTATAGGATGGAGGTTCGAATTCCTTGGCATAGATCCTAGTTTTGGGAAGTACCAAGAGTCGCCAATTTAGTCCTTTTAAGGAATGAGAGAATATGCAAGTTGAGGGTCGGTGCCGAGGATTTCGTTTTTTCAGCGTCCAGGGTTCAGAATATCATCTTGGTTGGTTCATGTTGGTTCAACTGTCAAACAAGCTTACTCTCTTGGCGCGGCTTATTTAGTCTTAGAGCTTTGGTCCCACGATTTCAGAACCCTCAACCAACACATAATAATGACCAAACAGGATATCTCGAACAGTGGGGTCCCTCGTTCATTTTGGACCCTAAACTTTGCATTTCAGGTTCAGGCAAAAAAGGCCCCCCTGATTCATGTCATTGTTGCAGACTCCCACATCCCAAGCCCGATTCCAAGAGCGGCGCACATGAAAGTTGAAATGTCTGACAGTACTATGTCTCAGTAGCTGAATAGGTATCCTTCAGTTTTTTTGGGGGGGCTCATGCAAACCTTTCTTTCAAACAAATAATTACAAGGTTAACCCTAGTGAAGGCCAGGGAATTCAGCATTCAACTGGGATGCGGAGTCACAATATATATATGTATATATACATAGATATATATACATGACACATCTCCAGAGCCACCCAACTGTTGCCGCAATTTGCTACACAATTTTGGTACGCTACCTTTTCGGCAATTGCAGAAGTGTTTGGGTTTAGATTAAAAGCCTCATCCCTACTTAATCCGCAACCGGACAGATCCGCGGAACCGCGCACGCGGCCTGCACCGTTGCGAGCCTTGCCTGAGCTGACTGCGAGGTTTAGGATTTAGAGTTGAGAGTATAGGGTGGGGGTCTGCCATAGTCTGGGACTGCTTCGTCAGGATTTCCAGTGACTCCTTTGGGTTGGGCAGGCAAACCTTAAACCCTGGTCCCAAAACCCTGAACCTTAATCCCAAAACCCTAAACATTAATCCCTAAACCCGAATCCCTAAACCCCCTTCCCTAATCCCTTATAAACCTGAATCCCTAAACCCTCATCCGTAAACCCTCATCCCTAAACCCTCACCCCCAAACCCTAATCCCTTAACCCTACTCTCTAATCCCTAAACCCTAAACCCAAACCCAAACCCAACCCCTGATCCCTAAATCCAAAACCCCTTTTTGGACTAGACTAGGGCTCAAAGCCTCCAACTGGTAAGCTTGATTGGACCTAGGGCGGATAGGGTTTTGGGTTTTGGGTTTAGGGTTTAGGGTTTGTTGGTGCTTAAGGGGTTTAGGGTTTAGAAAAAGGATCAATTTGTTTTGTTATTTTCTAGGGTTAGGGGTTAGTTGTTTAGTACTAGGAAAGTATGTGCTGTTTCATTCAGGTTTAGGGTCTCGGATTTGGTTTACTGGTGCTCATAACTGGTGCATAACCTGAGGTCAGGGAGGGGACACAGGCACCCGCCCCTGCCACTCGACCGTAAGCACCAGAAACGAAAAAGGGGGAGGGCCCCAAACCCTAAACTCTGGCCCTAAACCATCGCAAGCACTCATCCCGGCATGTTGGACCCTGGGCTGCATCCTAATCCAGAGCTTGTAGAACTAGAAGGATTGATCTGCCTGATGAGGCGAAGCCTTCGCCCCGAATTCGTATTTGCTTCCACCTAGATGCCCCAGCAAACTGCGCCTCTATGGGGCCAGGTTAGGCAATTACACGCGGATGATCTCTCTAAACCCTAAACCCGAGCTCAGCTAATGTCAAGGAAGCCTCAACATCTCTTCATGCGGATTTTCTTGGATCAGGATCACTGCTTTGGCGTTTTTGTTGCAGTATGGGCGCCCTGTGGTGTCCCCGCTTTGGAACAGACGCCCGAGAACATTTCCACATAGCCCAGATAGAATTCTCCGATAAATCTTACACACCGGACCTCCAACCGTAAACCATTAAAACCCAAATGCAACTGCCACGAAATCCCTAAATCAATCTGAGACCCCAAAGCCTTACGCCCTATCACCGAAGAAGCCGCAGTTACATAGGAGAAGCATTGGCGCGCTCATGGCGCCTATGCTCGTCAGCAGCCAGTCATGCTATGTGAGTAGAGAGAACTAAGGAGCTGTGTGTTTGTGAATAATGCTTGCATTGGGCGCTAAAGTCTGTGAGCCGCACCTCCATTGGGCTATTTGGTGTTCTAGGGGAAGGCTCAGGGGAGGTTTGGGCCGTAGGAACTTGATTAACGAGCAACACAAGTCCTGTTTTGCTGTATCCCCTCTCAAATTGTCCTCTATGCTCAGCCAAATCCTCTATGCTCAGCCAAATACCACTTCAATGATTCGGGTCTATGAAATCTAATACCCAATTCTTTTTACCTGCAGTTCACCAGTCTCCACCAAAGTGTAGGAAGGGAGTCTCCCGCAGTTCTATAGCATTGATTAAGCACAATCACTGCTGCCCCTAAACCATGAGGCTGCAACAGCCCATAGGCCGTAGGCCATGATTGTTGGTGTTGCTGCAGGGACCACGGCGCACCGCCTTAGAGAATGATGAGGGATATGGCTTCTCCAATTGTATGGGGCTGTCCCTTTTGTGGAGAACCTCTACGTGTTAAAGTATTTGTGGGTATATACGGGGCTTCGGAAGCTCCTACACTCCTTGCACGGCAATTGTTGAGAAGCGTGCTTGCGCGTTTTGTAAACATGGGCATTTTGCGACTCAATCCATCAGGTTCATCGGGTCTTGGCAAGCACGTATCTTTTGGGTTTAGGGGTTTAGGGTTTAAGGCCTAACATTAAATCAGTACAAAGCAAGGCAAGTTTGTATCGCCGACCGTCTGCGGTGCAACCATGTCTGCTGCTGTCACTTGGGGCGACAAGAGAATCACATTTGACGGCGTAAGGTTCAAGAATATCTGACCTGTTGTCTGAGGCTTGCCAAAGGACCATTTGAGGTTGGACATAGGGCTGCCTTTGGCAGCTTAGCATAGTCACTAATATGTTCTCTAATAAGGGCCCATGGTCCAGCGCTGGTCGGGGCTTTTGTGGTTCCCATGATGGTTTTGCTTTGCTTCATGTTAGAAAGGACCTCAAGGCACATGTTTATTGCGTCAGAATCAACGAGCAGAATTTGAGGGTCGCTCCTGGTGTGGGGTTTAAGGTTTGAATGGCGAACCCCCACGCGTTTTAGGGTTAAGGGTTACTGGCTTAGGGTTTTCAAGGGTTTTAGGCTTGTACCCCAGGGGTTGAACCCTTGGTTTTGTCATCCTTTTAAGGGACCCCAGGGAAGTACGTTGGATCATGTAATGGCTATATTAAGGCCATATTGGGGAAACCTTTTAGGGGTACGACCTGTGGGGTACAACCCTGGAACCCTTGAGGTTACCCTGGACCCAAACCCACTCAACACTAAACCCTAAACCCCTAAACCGTTAAGGGCTTATGGCTTAGGGTTTAGGGTCAGGAAGTTACTTCGGCAAAGACCAGAAACAGAGATGGGGAAAGCCCACACAAATCTCTGCAGTCCAGAAGCAACTTGGGTCCTTGACAAGCCTAGAAACCCGTGGTGTAACCAAGTTATGTCTACAGTCCGTCATTGCTACTGGTCTAGATGTGGTAGTTTCCAGAAACTGGAGGCCCCAATATGGCTCCCGAAAAATTAGAATCCTTACGACCCGAAAAGGTTCCCCAAAATTTATGCCTGGAACTCTAGGCCCTGAAAGCCAAGAAAAAAACAGTAACCGCTAGACCTATGGTGGATATGGGTTCAGGGTTTAGGGTTTTCAGTTTAGGCCACGCATGACCCTAAGTGCCCTAGAATCTGGGAATTACGCTTGTCGTGCAGGACTTTTTGTATCAACAGGAACCTAGGACAAGCGGGGTTATAAGCAAACTCAAGGCTATGAATTTCTAAAGAAGCCTTAACTCCTAGACCCCCAGCCCTCAGCCCTCAATCCTGAACCCGAAGCCCCAAACCCTTATCCTAAGGGTCCATGTACCCAATATTTGGGTACTTGGGATTTGGGGAATAGTAATTATAGTACAGGTTTGGGGTAAGCATATGATTATTGGGTACTTGGACCCTTAGGGGTCTTATGATTTGGTAATTCTCCAGGTATAGGTTAGGGTTACGGGTTAAGGGTTAAGGGTTTACTCTGTGGGGTCCCCCTTCAATAGATAGAATATGGGGTAGATGGGGATCTTATAATTATAATATACCCAAGGCCATATTCTATCTACTTAAGAGGTAGGGTTACGAGGTCTGTGTGGCGGGAACGATTGCGTTCAGGTGATGGCTACCCAAACCCTAGAAATCCAACTGCACAAATAACACCTACATTGGGTCCTGAAGTCTGTAGATATCACCTGGAGACAGCAGTCTTTGGGCTTCTACTGGCTGCCTGAGGAGGATTTAGGGTTTAGGGCTTTAGAGTTTAGGGTTACGTACGGTATGGATTCAAGGATAGCCCGACGTACAGTCGCAGGACATACCTCATCACAGGGACCCCAAACGCATGCTCAAATGCAACTCGAAACTATTTGGCTATAGAGCAACGTGTTTACAGACAAACCTTGCGATTCATTGACTATGCTAATTCCTGCAAAAAAAGCAAAACTAAATGGGGCTTCATGGAAGCCGAACTTCGTCAGTCTCCACATGGCGTGATGCTTTCTTCTTATTATTCTTCTTCTTTGCAGTTTGATTCCCTGTCAACCCTCTCCGCTACTGCTGATGCAGGAGGTGCTACATGATTTGAGAAACACGGTTTCAGGCTACGGATTCTGGCAAGCCACCATATTTTCAATGTATTGGATACTTCTCAAGACTTCTCCCTTAACACTTAACCTTGCACAGTACCTGGACCCTTATACCTACAGCCCTTTATCACGGTACCAGCCGTGTAAACAGAACTACGCATCCACAAGAATGGAACAGGGTATCCAGGTCTAGGAAGCTACCTAAAACCTACACCCTGCAAAACCTTAAACTCTAAGCCCTAAACCCTACAAACCCTAAACCTGAAAAACGTAAATCCCTATGAAGCCCAAACCCTAAACCCTACAAAGCCTTGTAAAACCAGGTAAAACCATAAGTCCTATGCAACTGGGAAGCCAATGGCACGACGCCAAATCGCCAGATCCGGACGTTGGGTTCCCGATGTGGCCAAGCATAGTGTATATCACGCCTTCCTGTCAAAAAGCCATAAAAAATAGGGCTAGGGTTTACGGTAGCACGCTTTCCTGTCAAAAAAACCAAGTACAGTTTTGAGTAAGTATATAACTATTACGTTCAGCTAAATGGGGGTGAGTCGGCAATATGGGACTATAGTATACAGGGGTTATACAGGGAATATATTGCCTTCCTGTCAGGAAGCCATACATTTAGGGGCTCGGTCGCAAGAGCCTGCTGTTGGTTGGGACATCTTGCATAGCTTTCACCACAGAAAGTCCCTATCATCACTGTCAACACGAGTCTGTCGTGGCAGTTGCAAGGAACTTATGAAGGTCGCCTCACTTTGAAAACCTCCCAAATAGCATATACAAAACTGAGCTGCTGTTAAGGAAATGCAAAGAGTAAGCAATGGTTTTCCTTGTAAAAGTACCTTAGTTTAATTTTCTTAAAAGCAACCAAGCAAACAGGTATGGGGTTTTGCTTCATCGGTCCAACTTATGCGATTATAGTTCCATCCCCTTGCAAGGTAAACCCCCCCAAGGTTTGTGGAGCTAATAAGGTCACATAGAACTCAATGAGACCTGATAGGATGCTAAATCTGGGCGGGGATGGTATTGTAAACCCTGACAATACCATCGCCCCCCCAAAACTCTAAACCCTATGATGTGGGAGGCTTGCCTCTACCCTCATTGAGTACATCCTACAACAAGCCTGCGGCCGAGAATGTCTGGTACTCAGGGCCGAGGTTGAGGGCCTAACTTTTTGTTGAATAAGCTTTGGGGAGTACATGATACTATACTTCTAGAAGGGTGATAATGAGAGTAAATGGAGACCTCAAAAAAAGCTCTGCATAATGCCAAGCAGGGATTTCCATAGTCCCTCTGTAATCCCTGCATACCCCTTAGGTCCCTAGACCATCCCATCTTGAGAAACTCTCATATGAGTATGTTTTTGCTGGGTACCCTAAACCCTAAACCCTTTTCCTGAAATGAAATACTATACCCAAAAGGAGGATACTATGTGGCTCTATATAGGGTATCCTGGTACCCCCAAATAAAATTCCCTAAACTTTAGGTCCGATATGAGGTCCTACTGCTCCGATTTGGTACTACAGGGACCTAAATAATTATCAATATCATTTTGAGGTCCATTGGAGGTACCATCGACAAAAACATGTGGGGAATATGGAATAATATTTGTAATCATTTAGGCCCCTATGTGAGGTCTTCTAGCTTCTACATTGAGCTGGGGTTTTGCTTCTAGGTAAAAGAGATGCCTCGGGCACAAGATCAACAAGCAAACCATGGCGACCCTCCAAAAGGCAAAACTGTAACGGTCCTTGCCTAGAGGGTTTAGGGTTTGGTGCTTAGGGTTTAGGGTTTAGGGTTTGCACTGCTCCCTGAACCCGAAGCCCTGGATTCTCAACCCCGGACGCTGCGAGGCCAGCATCCCACTTCGCAGTCTCTCCATATTCCCCGCCTCACACCCTTGAGAGGGACCCACCTAATCCCTTTGCAGCCCGCTTGTATCCCTAGGGATAACACCATCTTGGGAAACTCCCCAAACCCTGAACCCTACAGGCCCTTTAACCCTGAACCCTTTAGACAGGGAGCTTGGCTCAGACACTACTCATTTGGGAGTCTCAGCCCCCAGAAAGCACCAAAGGACATATACTCCTCAATATGGGGGCACCCAAACCCTGAAGCCCTCATGAAAAAGCTGTAGCCAGCCTGGCAACGGTCACGCAAAACGCTCAAAATCTCCTGCCAAAACAGGGTTTTGAGTTTACCCTAAACCCCTAAACCCCTGAACCCCTAAACCTCAAACTTAAACCCCAAAACCCTAAACCCCTAAACTCTGAACACCTACACCCTAAACCCCTAAACCTTAAACCTCTAAACCCTAAACCCCTAAACCCTAAACCCCTAAATCCTAATTTAGGCTTAGGGATCAGAGATGGCTGAGGCTACTTGACCTCCTCGGGTAAGTAGCAAAACTTCAAAGTCTGTACCGCAACGGGGTCCCAAGGCCTTCTCAAGGGTCCAAGGACCCAAATAATAGGGTTTTTGGGCCCAAGTACTATAATGTGAATAGTATTCAGGACCTAAATAGTACATTATTTGGGTTGTTGGGCCCCAAGGCCTTGCAAGAAAGTTGTGATTCTGAGTTCGTACTCCACCCACGTCTCGCAATGCCCTGACCAAAAAAGCTTGCAGTCTAGGTTTGGGGTTCGGGATTTAGAGTTCAGGGCCTTCTTCTGGATTTGAATATGGTAGTTTATCAGTAGGGGGCCAGGGATTGTCCGAACACAGTAAGCCTAAACCATAAACCCTTCCGAACATACAGTATAAGGCAGACAACCGGGATGTACGGAGTGGGGTTCTGTCCTGAGAGGTTACTCCCCTAAGGGTCCATGTACCCAAGAATTGAGTACTTAGAGCTTTGGTAATAGTAATTATAGTACAGGCTTTGGGTAAGTATATGATTATTAGGTACTTGGACCTTTTGGGTTCAAGGACGATTTAGAGATACACCCAGATGCAAATTTCAAAATAGCAGCGGGCTCCAGGACCGTACTTGAAGGTTCGTGGGGCTTTCTAAGGCTGAAACCATGGGCCCCGAGTAAGGGCCCTTAACCCTGAGATCCTTATATACCTACTATATGCCCTAGGTGTACCCTTAAGGGTCCCTAGAACCCCTCTAATAGAGACTTAGTAACCACCCCAAATGTAGGTGGGTTTTTAACTCCAGTGATCAGTGGTTACTCAGTCCCATGAACCTTCATGTAGGGAAACATGTCTAGTATATGGTGTATATACAGAGAAAGAGAGAAAGAGAGAGAGAGAGAGAGATAGAGATAGCGAAGGGGTCTGTATGTGGGCTATCAGGACCGTATCGGCGGTTTCAATCAAACTGCCGTATCAGTTGGAGAGCTTAATGAATCATTTGAAAACACAACGAAGCTTAAACTGCCTTTTGTATACTCCTTGAACATCACTCTAGCCTAACCCTGAAGCTCCTAAGCCTTGCACCCCTAAGCCCGAAAGCCGAAATACCGAAACCCGAAATCTTGGGAAGGGGGCGAGGCAGGTTGGGTCAAGGGATGCATTTCAAGATGCAGGAGGTCTTAGGTCAGCGGTTGAGGGTCTATTTTGGGATACTGGAAAAGAAAATGGCGGGATTATGTAGGATTTAAAGGTTGAAGGTTTAGGGTGTAGGGTTGAGGGTTTAGGGTTCTTCGTCTTCTTCTGCTACGGTCTATAATCAGGTACTTGGGTGCTGGGTAATAGTAATCATGGAACAGGTGTTGGGCAGGTATGTCAATATCATTACAAAGCACTTGGACCCTCATATGGTAAGCCCTAAACCGTAATCCTAATCCCGAGTAGGGAAGGATGGCATGGATCACCAGCGTAGATCAACAAAACACTGTAACAGTCCCATCAAAACCGGTCGCCGCATTCCTCACGAAGCGCCAGAAGACTTAAGTCAAAACTCCTTCTACAACGTCTTCTCAGGGATGATAAATCCCATCCACCCTAAAGGCAACCCCCCAAGGTTTAAGGAGCTTACAAGGACTAAATAGGGCTTAATAACCGTAAAGCCTCATGGGATTCTAAATCTGGGGGGTACTCTTGTGGACAGTATCCCTAAGGGTCCCAGGACCCAACTAATAGGGTTCTAGGCCCCAAATACTATATACTATTAATGGTATCTGGGCCCCAGAACCCTCTTATTTGGGTCCTTGGACCCTTTGGGTAATGTAGCCCCATATCTTAAGGCCGCGTTGATGGCCAAGAAAGCTCTTTCAAGCACCCGCAGCAAATCTGGCGCAAGTTCCAGAGCCTGTACCTTGGAAATCAGGTCCACCCTACGAAGTTTAGGGTTTAGGGGTGGGGGTATATCAATCGGGCAACGCCCTCGGGTTGCTGCCGCACGCCACGGCCATGGAGCGGAGGTCAATGCCGCCAACCCTGCATCATTGGACCTCCGTTTCTCCAAGGGGCCCTTCTGGACCCCAAGCCCAAACCCATGAGCAAGGACGTTTTTGAAAACTAGCCCCGAGGCCTTTCTGGGCCCGGGCACCCATTTTTGCAGGTCGGACGGGGTACCGGAAGACCTCGGATTGGAGAAACGAGCCCCCAATGATGCTGATGATGCTGGCCCCCTTGGCCAGCATCATCAGCATCATTGAGGCTCCGTTTCACCAATTTGGAGGTATCAGGTTGCAGCCATTTTGTTTTTCGTGTGCTTTATGATGGCTTTTGGCTGGCACCGGGAGGCGTCAAACTAAAAATGACCACATCTGGCCCAAACCCAGGGTTCTGAGCCCAGAACCATGGGTTTGGGCCAGATGTGGCCAGGTTTGGTGTAAACCCCTCCAAAACAACCAAAAATGACCTCATCTGGCCC
>CAJNIZ010047463.1:22073-32946 GCA_905231905.1 Symbiodinium pilosum | reverse complement strand
GGCTTTAGGCTTCAGGGTTACCTAAACCCCAAAAGTATGTAAAATGATAGCCCTAAACCCATAGTAACAACCATAAAGGCCATGATTTTGCATACTTTTGGGGTCCAGGTAGGGGTTACAGTGGGTTATATAAGGCGGGGGTTATATAAGGTTTAGGGTATAGGGTTTAAGGTTTAGTCTCAAGCCTGAACACTACTGTTAGGGGTTGCAGGGGGTTGTATAAGGCATTATATAGGGGTGATATAGGGGTTATGCAGGGGTTATATATAGGGTTTAGGCAAGAAGGCCAGTAGATCACAACTAATTTAGGCTTAGGGTCTAACGTTCCCCTAACTTCCTACTACTTTGGGTTAAGGTCGCCCATTGTGTATGGCAACTAGGCTTTCTACGCAAAACCCAATTCCAAAAGCTTTGATCTTGAGGCCCAAAGCCCTACACCCTAAACCCACAAGCTTCTACTTGTGAGACACTATCGCACTGGCAGCCCGTTAACGCGATCGGTCCGACCCTCATGTAACCCGGACAAACCACCCATGCCTCCTGACCAAAATCCTGAACCCACAAATCATGGGTTCCCCTACTACCGCCTTTAGGGTTTAGGGTACCATCGTGCCTACGTTCCCCCTTAAGTTGCGTCAAGCATAATTACAACCAATTACAGCCAATTAGGTGAATCGCGCACAATGCCTAAACTGTGCCCTTAGTAAGGGCCCTCAAGCCATGGGTCCATATAGACATGTATATATACATATATATGTGGACCCCAGAGGCCATACTTCCATCCTGCGACAAAGGCTGTCAGACTCCTGGGCGCCTCCACATGTCTCAGTAGAGGTAGTCTGGGACGTATAGGCGAAAGGGTTCCTTTGTGAATCAAGGCACCGGGTCTGAGTTTGGGCTTTAGGGTTTAGGGTTTAGGGTTCTGACCTTAACCCTTAACTCCATACATCCTAAACCCTATATGAGGTTCAGGCCTGCAGGTTTAGGGGAACTGAGTTTATGCGGCGGCGGCTTTGCATCTTTGAGTTTAAGCCTGGTGTGAACCATAAGTGTGTCCAGGACAAGGGTTTTAGGACTTAGCGTTCAGGGGCTTAGGTGTATAGGGAGACGAGGAACCCTAAACCCTAGATCTTACACCCTAGATCTTACACCCTAAGCCCTAAATCCTGAACCTAAACCTAAATCCTCGGCCCTAAACCCTGAATCCAGAACCCTAAAACATCCTAATCCCTAAATGCGTAACACTCTAAATCCTAAACCCTAAGAACCTCAGACAAAATCCCTAGACCCAAAATCCCAACACCTGAATTCTCATTAAATCTAGACCATTCATGGATTTAGGGTTGGGTTTAGGATTTAGGGCTTAGGGTGTATTGCAGAAACTGAGGAGACACGCCAGTTGCAAAACAGGGTTGGCGGCCTTCAGCCCTAAGGTGTTCAAGGATCCAAAAGTCAGATGCTCCCCAGCAGGGTTTAGGGTTTAGGCTTTAGGGCTTAGGTTTTAGCATTTAGGTTTCGGTTTCAGCATTTAGGTTTAGGTTTTAGGACTTAGGGGCTAGGGCTCATGATACTTCATCAATCAAGAAGCTGGGCTTACAAACCCCTAGTCCTCGGAAATGGCTAGCATATGCTGTGATACGGTTGTATTTGGGGGTGTGACCTACCCAAATCCTCTTATTAGTCACATCACGATTTAAAGCTTCCTCAGATTGCTATACTACGAACATAAGGGTTTCAGGTTTAGGGAAACAGCCGGGTTCAAGGGGGCGAGACGCAAAAAGGCTCCTAGACAGCAAGAAACCTATGAGCGACAGCCAGTTCAACATGGGTCCCTTTTAGGGATATATCACGGAGTATGCTAATTTATCAAAGGGCACCCTGAATGGTCACTTGGGAAGCCTAATATTGACAGTAGCTGCTATAGAACCTTGAACCCTAAACCCTGAACCCTAAGCCCTAAACCGTTCATCCTAAACCCTAAACCCAAGCTTCAGTGGGAGTTAATTTCAACAGTAGCTCCCATGAGCTCCCATACCCTGACAGCCAAATGCAGAGTTATATAAGGAAGCGAATAACAAGGCTGCATGATAGCTCACCTCCTTTAATTGCCTTAGAACAATTCAGCTGAGCATCGACGCGAACCCGAAACGGAGGGCCTGCATCAATGCCGCTTCGGGTTGGCGGATTTCAAAGCGAGCTTACAGTTTAGGATTTGGGGTTTTGGGTGTATAGGGCTTACAGTTCAGGATTCAGGGTGCGCAGACTAGGCATTCATATAGGTTTAGGGTTTAGGGTTTAGGGTTGAGGTTGTAATTAGGGTTCAAGGTTGCGGGTCTACATGTTGTAGCTTAGCGATATAAAATCCCAAACCGTAACCCTCAGGGTCTTTGGAAACTCGATACCAGCAATTACTTCCACTCCCCAGCATGTGAAATATAGTCTACACTCCTAGTATCCCCCTCAATAACCCCTAAAACGTAATCCCCTATGTAATCCCTTATATAACGCCCCTTTTAAGGAGTTTAGACCCTAAACCCTAAACCATACCCCCTAAACCCCAAACCCTAAATAATCCCCCATATAATTATATAATCCCCCATATAGCCCCCCTTTCTAAGGAGTTTCGACTATAGCTCATGTACCGAGCAAGTACAAGAAAGACTTCACTCACGGGAACACGGGGGAAGTCGGGAACTTGTTGACTCGGAGCCAGGACCCTGAATCTCCTTCCTTTCTGGGATATAGTCCCCCTTAAGTAGAAAGAATATGGGGTTAGGGTTTAGGGTCTATACCGAACGAAAATGTGAGACAAAAACCTAGGCCCTAAGCTCTAAACCACAAACACAGGACCTCCAGGGCCCAGGGAGGCCATCTTGGCATCATCATCCTCATCCTCATCATCATCATCATCATCATCATCATCCTCACGTGACATTTATGTTGAACAACTCCTGTTAGGGATCTGCAAGCTTCATGCATCCAGTACCATTGCCATCGGTCCATGCTAGTAATTTCTATGAGTCACAATCTAAACACTCCGAGCAACTATGCCCCCTAATATTCCCTATAGTAGTCCCCTATATAATCCCCCTTTTGGGAGTTTAGATAAGAGTCATCACCCAAAAAAATACCAAAGGCAACAAGAACATTCTTGAACATAGAATTTAAGCCCTGAAATCTAAGACCCAAACCCTAAACCCTAAACCCTAAACCTTCCATCCTAGACCCCAAGCCTCAAAGCCCAAATCACCAACATTCAACCCAACTCCTTGAGTGTGAGATACCCCAAAAGAGGATAATAGGTACCCCTATGGTACCCCCTGATTTTGTGAATACTCCCCATTTCATTGTCAATTCCATTTTCCAATTGATTCCCAAATTATGCCCATATGTAGCTCCATATAATCCCTAAAGCCTGAAACCCCTATATACTCCGCAGATTTATCGCTTTGCACGCCTTCGGGGCTCCGCTTTGTGCCAGGAACAAAGGTAATGCTACCTGGCTGGAGGCACAGGGTTTAGGGTTGGGAGTCTAGGGTTTGGGTTTAAGGATTTTAGGGTTAGGGTTTAAGGACTTAGGGTTCGAAAGTTAGGGTTAAAGGATTTAAGATTCAGCGTTTAGGGCTTCAGGAGCTAGGGTTGGGGATTTGAGGTTTAGGGTTTAGGGTTTTAAGGGTTGAGGGTTCAGGATTTAGAGTTTTTAGGGTTTTAGGGTGTTAGGAGTTGCGATCTCGTGTTCAGGGTTTGGGTTCGGGCTTCGGGTTTTTGCTAGGGACTAAAGTTGAAGCCTAAAGGATTGGGGTTTAGGCGGTACAGCCTCAGGGTTTCAACCGCAAACCCTAACGGGGTGTCCAAATGAGCTATAGTCTAAACTCCTAGTATCCCCCTTAATAACCCAATCGTAGTCCAAT
Organism: Symbiodinium pilosum; assembly: GCA_905231905.1. Lineage (NCBI taxonomy): Eukaryota > Dinophyceae > Suessiales > Symbiodiniaceae > Symbiodinium > Symbiodinium pilosum. The sequence goes on along the minus strand of CAJNIZ010047463.1, from coordinate 29,035 downwards.
ATATAATTCCCTATATAACCCCCCTTTAAGGAGTTTAGACTATAGCTCAAATGAAACAGCTTGTGCATCTACCCTGGGCACAGAGCTCAAATGTTGCTAAGATGTTTAGAGTTTGGGGCTTCGATTTTGGCACTTAAAGCTTGCATGAAGCAACCACGGGTAGGGTGCTAAGCGACCGCAGGGGTCAATCACTGCAGAAACAGCAGAAACAGCAGAAGTGATTCCCCCTTTTTTACGCAGACCAAAACCGTTTCGACTCCACGCGAGGCCTAAACCCCAAACCCGTGCAACAAGAATAATAACAACAAGAATACGAATCACCCTTTAAAACCCTAAACGGCACAAAGTCGGTACAACTTCATGACGGGTAGGTGGCTGTCATATGGGTAGCCTGCAACTGGCCGTGTATACTTCAATACCACTCCGATCAGCTAGAATTACAGGGTCTAGAGGGATACTATAGGGCCTCCACTGTTGATGGAGTCAAAACCCCTGGAATTCTGTTCGTACGTTTCGAAGAATTCGTAGAACACTGTAGGACTTTGCCCAAACTTCCAAGCTAACCCACGAACCCTATACCCCAAGCCCACCCTAAACCCTAAACCCTAGATCCTGAGGCCTGGACCCTCTAGACCCTACCCAACAGTCCACAAGCCGGAAACCTAAACCCCACTGAGCTACAGATACTTCCCCACGTAACGAATGGACAGGGGTTCCTATTAGAGAGTATATATTCGGGACTATACTACACTACCAAGGGGTCCCTATGTCCACCTTTAATGTTGCCTTGGTAACCCTGATGTTGGCAGCAGTTCATATCCCTAAGCCCAAGCCCAAATGATCTGTAGCAGTTTCCATTTTTCCTGCGCACCTAAATCCTTGAACACTAACTAATCCTATATTATCCTTGGGTAACCTTCATATTGACAATGGCTCATGTGAGCCATGTCTAAACTCTCAGTATCCCCCTTAATAACTAACCCCCATAATATTCCCCGATATAATCCCTTATATGACCCCCTTTAACCAGTTTACACCCTTAACCCTAAATCCTAAACCCCAAACCTCTATATCCTAAACCCTATGTAATCCCCTATATAACCCCCTTTGAAGTAGTTCAGACTATATAGCTCATGTGGGAACCCTTTCAGCGTACCTCCGAAGCTTCCTTTCATGTTCGTGAAGCGCCCGCTGCCTAGGCTCTCATTTGGATTCCGTATACCCTAAACCCTAAACCCTAACCCCTAAACCCTAAACCGCATAGGCCCCTTTAGAAGGGATGTTGAGGGTTGTAGGCCCCTCTAAAGGGTGATTCTGGGGTTGCCTGGGAAGGATATAGGCATATGGTTGGTCCCTTTTTGGATCCCTTTTTCTAGTACGGCACCTAATATTCAGGGTATCCCCAAAAAGGATCATAATTTTGACAACCATTCATATAGTGGTTAGAGGGATGTATATGGGTGGTTGCCAACATTGTGGTCCCGTTTTCGGATCCCTATTATAACACGACACCTAATAGGGTACCCAAAAAGGGACCATAATTTTGACAACCACCCATATGTGTTAGGACTAGGAAGGTGAGGATTTGGGGTTGAGGAAGGGGTCAAGGATGGGTGGGTTCTAGAGCTTAGGCAGGCAGACACCGTGTAGGTGAAGGAACCTGTGGGAATCGACGTTCGAAGGGTTTAGGATTTAGGGTTTAGGGGGTTCGGCTGTAGGTTAGTTGGTTTAGGCTTTAGCCCTAAACCCTAAACCCTAAGCCCTAAACTCTAAACCCTAGACCTAAACCCAAACCGTAAACCCTAAACCCTAACCCCCCAAACCCAAGGGCTTAGGGAACCCTAGGTGCGGCATTGGAAGCCCAAACTCAGTAAGCTGAACTGCATGGCGGCATCTCTCAACATTCATCGGTGTTCTCCGATTCTCACATCCCACCAAGAGGTCCAGACTCTTCAAGGAACCCCATACTTGAGTGTCCATAGGTACGTACAATGTACTTCGGATTGTACTCATGACACAAGTGCAGGCCCTTAAGTCTCCAAATATGTCTTTTTTTGAAATACCATAATGGGTATGCATGGGGCTTAGGCTTTATGAGAAGTCTACGAGTGTCCTTATCAGGGAGTATATAGTGATAGGTTGATATTGGTGGTCTCCCAAATTGGACATCTCAGGTATACACCCACCAACATTTGTAAGCCGCCCGACACTCACAACAAGCGGAACAGCAATCCTACTTCATATGAGCCATAGTCTAAACTCCTAGTATCCCCCTTAAAAATAACCCCTAGAATGTAGTCTCCTATATCATCCCCTGTATAAACCCCCTTTAAGGAGTTTAGCCTATAGCTCATACCATCCTGAGACCTCACTGGCTTTGAGGTCTGTTTTCTTGCCCCTACGGCTTCAAATAACTCAGAGGAGATACGGTGGCTACTAAAAATCCTGCATGACCCTAACTACCTTATTCCCTGGGAATTCTGGTACTATACTATATTAAGGTCATGCAGGATTTCTAATATCAATAGTACGACTCGTAGACTTGAAGTGCCCAAGGTAAGCCTAAACAACGAACCCTAAGAACCCGTTTAGGGTTTAGGGTTTAGGGTGGGTCTCTGTGGACACTCCGCTAGACAAAGGTGGAATCCCTCAAGGGGCGCGGCGAGACAGAACACAGACCTACAAATCCCTTGGGTTTACGGCTTAGGATTCAGGGAACCTTACATACATACTTTGGTTAGGGTTGGGTTTAGGGCTTATAGGCTTTAGGGTTTAGCCTTACGTCGTGTGAGCCGCAGAAGCCCAGACCCTAAACCCTCAGCCCTGAACCCCCAAAATTCCAACTCGAGCCGAAACTTTAGCCCCAAGCTCCCACAGCCCAAACCCTGAAACCTAAATCAGGCACCTCCAGAACCCAGAACATCCCCTTAAACTCCCATAGTCTAAACTCGTAGCATCGGCCTGAGTAAGCCCTACAGTAGTCCCATATATAATCCCCCGTAAAACACCCTTTAAGGAGTTTAGACTACCTGAACCCCAAAAGTAGGTAAAATAATAACCCAAATCACCTACATGTAGCCCAAAAGGCCATTATTTTACATACTTTTGGGGTCCAGGTAAGGCTCATATACCTTAGCTGAAGAAACCCTGAACCCTAAACCCTAAACCCCAAACCCTAAATCCTCTACATCCCTAAACCCTAAATCCCTGAACCCCAAATCCCAAACCCTAAATCCCAAACCCTAAATCCCTAAACCCCTGAGGAAACCCTGAATCCTGAGCCGTGGAGGCACAGCTTTGGTATCGGAAGAGACCATCCGTACGGCCCGCTTGATACTGGCGGTGAGGATCCTCGTTTAAGGATGTGAAGCTTCGGGTTTCGGGTTTCAGGTTTAGGGTTTAGGGGTGTAGGGGTTTAGGGTTTTAGGGTTTAGTGCTTGAGGTAGGTTGGGTGGATCCCCCACCGAATAATAGCAGTATGATAAGTGGTCTAAACTCTTAAGTATCCCCCTTAATGACCCCTATAGTAGTAGTCCCTACATAATCCACTATACAATTCCCTTTTCAGGAGTTCAGACTATGGCCCATAGTATGGTGACTTAATTTACGTTCTTCAAGAGCAACCCAGAAGAGCCAGGGCCTGAGCGAGGTCTAGATTGAAGTTCAAGCCCTAATACCTTAAATCCGAAACCCACCATGTGGGGTCTGGGCCTTTGGTTCAGGTCTTGGAGCCTTGGGATTTGGGATTTAGAGTTCAAGATTTGCGGGTTGCAGGGATGAGTATAGCTTTGAATTCTAGGATTTCGGTCCTGGGTTTGCGGGCTTTGGGTAAGGTTGGGGGTTTGTCTGAAGCTTAAACCTTAAATTCAGAACCCTACACCCAGATTCTTCAACCCTAGACCCTATGCCCTACTTCAGTCGTAAGTCCAAACCTCAAGTCCCTAAACCCTAAACCCTAAACCTAAGCCCCCAAAACCGACCCTATGCCCTACTTCAGTCATAAGTCCAGACCTCAAGTCCCTTAACCCTAAACCCTAATCCTAAGCCCCCAAAACCCAACAAGACTAAGTCCCAAGTTCCGGCCGTCGGGTTCTAAGTCTACTTCAATACTTTGCTCCTGAAGTCTACCCATCGGCAGAAGGACTGAGCACCCTGAACCCTAAACCTAAACGGTCGTTTCCATCTCGATTTCCATTCTTCCTATACAAACGCATATGCCGCTATATATCCCCTGGAGAGGCGTGAATCATCGGATGTGGCATGCAGACCCTGGATAAGTCTCTCCCTGGCGTTCGGCTCTATTTCCTGGGCCTGCGTGCCGTCCTCTCCTCGTGCTTCGGCAGACAAACCCGCTTGGTGAAGGTCACACTCAACGGTTTGATGACCCAGTACCCTATCTGGGGGTGGCCCTCTTTCTTCCATGCAATCATGAGAACCACCTTAGTGTCCTCCACCAGTACCTCCTCCACTGACTGCTTCTGCTCAGCGTAGCTCACCCGGCCAATCAGGAAATCTGGCAACTTCAACATCAGATGACTGTAGTTGTGGGCGAGATTACAGTCGGTCAGGGATTAAAGGCATTAGCGTTAGATATTATGGAGATGAGGGTCTAGGTTTCAGGATTATAGGGTTTGGGGGTTTCAAGGCTTAGGGAATACAGGGTGTAGGGTTTAGGTTCCAGGGTCTAGGGTTTAAGGAATATAGGGTTCAGGGATTCTAGGGCTCAGGTGTTATAGGTTGTAGGGTTTAGGGTTTTAGGCGGGTGCCCTGCTCGGAGGTCCGTGGTCTCTGTGATTGATAGATTTTTTTTAGCACCTTGTTCTGCACAGCAATTGATAGGGTTTAGGGTGTAGGGTTTAGGGTGATTTTCCAGTCCCTCTTAAGCAGATAGAATATGGGGTATATGGGGATCTTATTATAATATGCCCAAAGCCATACTCTATCTACTTGAGGGGGACTATAAGTACACTTTGGTGCGGGGAGTTTAGGAGTTTAGTATCACATGTAAGGCGCTCTGACGTCTGAGCCATCTACCTGAAAACCCACATGAGCTAAAATGATGGCCTAAAACCCCTACCTGGACCCCAAAAGTAGGTAAAATAATGGCCTTTATGGCTATTATTTTTGGGTTTAGGGCTAATTATGCTACATACTTTTGGGGTTTAGGTGCTACAAGTAGAAAGAAAAGGGACCAGTCATTCTACATACCTACGGGGTGCAGGTACCTATTGATGAGAAGCCTGCATGACCTCTAAGTACATCTAAGTGAACCATACCGCGGGGATTACAAGAGTTTAGTATCACATGTAGGCATCCAATAGGGCTATAATGCAATTCGAAGTAGGCTGTAAGTACCAAATTAAGGACCTCCAAGTAAGGTTTTGGGTTCACGGTTTCGCTCTTATTCTACAACTTAAGCTTCGGGGAGCTGGGATCTACAAGTAAAATCTACAACTTATTTGGCCACGGGCGTTCAATCCTAGCCCTGAAGCCCAGAAACCACAAAGGAATCGAATGTGAATCCTCGGCTCATTGAACCAAGCCTCAAATGAAATCCTCAACCCCAAACCCCGCAAATGCCAGAAACCTTGACCCCAAATCCAAAAGCCCAGAACTTTGACCCAAGGGCAGCCCTAAATCCTAAACCCTAAACCCCAACCCTAAAACCTCAACCCCAAACCCTAAACCCAAAACCCCAAATCCTAAACCCTATAGGCTGGTAGACTGACATTTGCGTTCGAGTCGCACTTTCTAGATTTGCGAGCCATCCACCATCCACGAGGATGGGAAAGAGTCCAATCCTTTGTTTTGGTGTATTGGGGTTATTTAGGGATTATATTGAGGTTATATTGGGGTTATATTGGGATAGTGGAAACTGCTATTTAGGGTTTAAGATTTTGATATTCTATCGGAGTGGGTTCTGGGTTTAGGGTTTAATGGTTTAGAGTTTGGGGTTTAGGGGTGTACGGATTAGGGTAAAGGGTGGTGTTGTGTAGGATTTAAAGAGGGATGTGTAAGGTTTATGGGGTTCAGGCCTGAGGGTTGAGGCTCCCAGGCTTCGGTGGTTCGGCACGGAAGTAGGGGCCTCGAACATCTTTGTCCTAAAGCTCTTGGCCCGTGAGCCTTCAAATCCTCTTTGAAGGGCTACACTGTAAACCCTAAACCCTAAATCCTAAACACAGAAAAGCTCCATGTTGCAACACCCAGGGTCACACATCCTACTTGGAGGCTCATGGGACTTAGAACCTACATATAGCTGCCCCAGTAAGCCTTTTTATACCCGCTTAGTGTCCTCACATAAGTTGATGTAAATATGTGGGGATGTGGCCTTGTATAAAGAATTGCCACGCCCCATGAGCCGCAAAGTGCACCCTAGTGCTCAGCCCAAAACGCATACCCCATCCGTTTTGGAAGCCATAGAACCCTTCAAACAGACGCTCACGCTGAGAATCTTGAGTTTAGAGGTAAGAGGGTCCAAGGACCCAAATAATAGGGCTTTAGGGCCCAAATACTATAATGTTACTGGTATTTGGGCCCTAAAGCCCTATTAGTTGGGTCCTTGGACCCTCAGGGTTATACTACAAAATATAACCCTAATATATAACCTGTTATAATATAGTAGTTTCCATTTTAGTTTCCATTATCCCACTATTATCCAAATATAGTCCCTATATAACCCCAATATAACCCCCAATATAGCCCCACAAATGCAGTCGCGTCTCACTCCTTCCCCTTCCACTCGTTCAGGCTCAGGTTTGCCATCCTTCCGCGACTCTCGAGTCTGGAGGGTTTAGGGTTTAGAGTTTCAGGGTTTAGGGTTTAGAGTTTAGGGTTTAGGGTTGAGAGTTTAGGATTTAGAGTTTGGGGTTTAGAGTTTAGGGTTTAGGGTTTAGGGTTTAGAGTTTAGGGTTTAGGGTTTAGGATTTAGAGTTTGGGGTTTAGAGTTTAGGGTTTAGAGTTTA
>CAJNIZ010047463.1:7493-21973 GCA_905231905.1 Symbiodinium pilosum | reverse complement strand
GGTTTAGAGTTTGGGGTTGTGGGGTTCAGGATCTAAGGTTTAGGCTTTAGACTTTTGGGTCCAGGGTTTAGGATGCAGCGTTGAGTTGCAAGGATAATTTCTTGCCCTCAGGGTACGTACCTTTATAAGAAGACTACAGAAAGCATTATCTTCGTGAGTGCTTTACATCAGCTTAATGCAGGTACAGGCAGCATCCAACCCACAGCGCCATATCAACCCTCAATCCCAAGAACGGAGACCTATAGTCCCCCTTAAGCAGATAGAATATGAGGTATATGGGGGTCCTATGATACTATACCCAAAGCCATACTCTATCTACTTAAGAGGGACATAAACCTCAAAATCGGAACGCAAAATCCTGAATCCCCAGCACCTAAACCCTAAACCCCAACACCTTAATCGGAAACCCCGACTCTTCCAAGGGCTCTCCTCATGAATCTCCCAATGCCGCGTCAAAAGCCTTAGGCACTGTTCAGAGTTTAGGGCGGGGGGTGGGTTTATACATATTGGGTTATATTGGGATGATGGAAAAGAAAATGGAAACTACTGGGGGTAGTGTGTGGATTTTATTATCTTTATATATGGGTTTTTGGTAGTATCAAGTCTGAGGTTTTTACGGCTGAAGGGGCCGCAGGGCTTGTAGCTTTAGGGTTTGGGGTTAGACATTTCAGTGGCGTCCACCTTCCTTCAATTGCTCGGCCGCTAAACTCCCAATCCCTCTCCCAACGCTCCAACCCAGAAATCATCATCCCTGAACCCTCACTCTCAAACGAGACAGCGTAGTCACTGAACCCAAAGGGTAGTCTCCCAAAATCAACGTACCCCAATCTAGACCCTAATATACTATACTCCTTATTATCGGGACTCCCAAAAAGGTACCTCCTAATATTGGGAAACTGCCAAATATCAAATTTGTCTGCGCCAAAACCCGTGGGTTTGTAGCAGAAACAGGCTTGGTTGGCTATTCCGCGACGTCCTCTGGGGTTTAGGGTTTAGGGAACCCCTTCGCGAGCCTAAACCCCAAACCGTGTTTTTGTGGGGCATGTGTGTATGCGACTTTTGCGACAAAGGTAGGTCACAGCAGGCTGTGACAAGAGGGCATGCGTTGGGTCATTCCTCCCTGCAGTATATTTTTTCTTGCAGGGGGTCCTATTGAGGGGCTATGATAGTTGTTACTCCGCATTGTGCTAACCGTTGCTGTAAGCAGGAACGACCCAAGGTTTGAACAGGGGAGGGGCCTGACAAAACGGGCTCTTGGTCCACAGCCATACCATAAGGCTTAGGCCTAATCTCGAAACCTAAGCCCTGAACTCTAATCTCCAAAGCTACAGTCCACCTGAAATAGACAGAACATGGCTTACACATGCGGATCTTCCTATGACATTCGGCAATTCCATATGCTATCTACTTTCGGGGGCCTGTCTACACCCATCAGACCTAAACCCTAAGCCCTTAACCCTCAACCCTATAAACCCTAAACTCGAAACCCTAAACCCTGTAAATTCTAAACCCAAACCGTATAGACCCAAACCTTAAACCCTATAAACCCAAAACCCTCTCCCCAACACCCTATACAAACTATAAACCCTATACACCCTATAAACCAATAAACCCTATACACCCTATAAGCCTTATAAATCCTGTAAACCTCATAAACCCTAAACCCTCAACCTTATAAACCCTAATCCCTCAACCCTATAAACCCTTTAATCCCTTTAATCCCTTTAATCCCTAGACCCTAGAAACCCTTTAATCCCTTTAATCCCTAAACCCTATAAACCCTATAAACCCCATAAACCCTATAAACACAATAAACCCTTTAATCCCTGAACCCTATAAACCCTATAAGCCCTATAATCCTGTCCAATCCCGGCCGAAGGGGCTGACAGCGTTCGAAGCCCCGCTCCGCTGCGGTGCCAACCAGGCGCAGGGCAATCGAGTAGGTCCAGCCTTCATTAGGCTTTGTTGGGTTTAGGGGGGGTTTAGGGTGGGTTTAGGGTTTGGGGTTTAAGGTTTATAGGGATATTATAGGGTTTATAGGGTTTAGGGTTTATAGGGTTTAGCTAGGTCCAGCCTTCATTAGGCTTTGTTGGGTTTATAAGCCCTAAAAACACAACAAGGAAGTTCTGACTTGAATTTCAGCCCCTGGACCCTAAATACCCCAAACCATAAATCCCATATAAACTTACTTACCATTACTTAGGGAATCTTAAAATTCCAAAACCAAAATGACCCCCCCCCCAAACCCTAAGTAATGGTAATAAACCCCAAACCCTAAACCCCTACATTCTAAACCCTATAAACCCCAAAACCCTAAGAAATAATTCAGGGAAGTTCTGAATAAGGCCTTGGGCAGTCTAGGAACACTCAGGAATTCAGTGCCCCAGGCACGCTTTGGTAAACAGTGATGTCAACGCCGTGATAAATCTTAACCCCTACAGTATCCTAGGCGCTAAGCCATTAGCCCTCAAAACGCTCTGCCCATCCTGCTCCCCTAAACCCCAAATTCCAAAACTCTGAACCCTATAAGCCTTGAACCCCAACACGCCCTGCGTTCAAATTCTTAAACCTGCAACCTCTACCCTACTCAAGCGCCCCTGAACCTCTGTTTGAAACTGATTGTGAAACCATAAACCATAATCCTTAAGCCCCAACACCCTAAACCCTAAGCCCTACCTGAACCCCAAAGTAGGTGAAATAATAGCCCCAAAACCCCTAAATATAGGCCAAAAGGCCATTATTCTACATACTTTTGGGGTTCAGGTAAACCCTAGCCTGCATCATGCTCCGGCATGTAGATGGGGCTAGCCCGGACTTCGACTCCGCGAGTGACGCAAACCTGTAGGGTTCGCGGTTTAGGATTTAGCATTAGGGTTAAGGGCTTAGGATTTAGGGTTTAGGATTCAGAATTTAGGATTTAGGGTTTAGGGTTTAGGATTTAGGGTTTAGGATTTAGGGTTTAGGGATTTAGGGCTTAGGGTTTGGGAATTAACTAAAGGGTTTAGGATGCGCGCGGAAGGCGGGGGGCTTGAAGCGTTGGGTTCAGGAACTTGGAGTTAGGGTTGAGGGCCTAGGATTTCGGATTTAGGGTTTGGGGTCTGGGGATTTGGGGTTTAGGGTCTGGGCTTCAGGGTTTGGGGTTTGGGGTTTAGGGCTTCGGGTTTTGAGCCCATCTAGGCTTAAGGGTTTTGGGGCTTAGAATTAAGATTTAGACTTTGGGACGTAGGGTTCGTGGTTGGGGACTTGTCGTTTAGGGTTTGGGGTTTAAAAAGCAGTGAGGCTTTGGGGGTTTGGGCTTTCAACTGTGGGATTAGGCTGTGCCTTGTTGTTTTGGAGCTTTTGGGCTTGGAGTTTAGAGCTTAGAATTTTGGACCCTAAACCCCTAAACCCTGAACCCTTGGGTCTTAGAGGGTTTGGGGTTCCAGGCTGAGGGTTTGAATAGGCTCTGAGACCGGAGATGGATGGTTGAAATTTGACACCAGGATTTACGGTTTAGGTAGGGGTTTAGAGGTTTAGGGCTTAATTCCCCAGGTACACGCGACCCCCAAACACTAAACCCTAAATCCCAAAACCTTAAACTCCCGCTGAAGCCCCGAACCCTTCAAACCAAGAACCCTCAACACTTCAAACCCTCAACCCTTCAAACCGTAAACCCTTGAAACCTTAAACCCTGAATCCTAAACCCTTAGTAAACCTCAAACCCAGCCCTAAGCGCTAACACCCTAGAGCCTCAATTCCAGGCCCTTAAGGTTTACGGTTTGGGGTTTCGAGTGAAGGGTCTACGGACGCTCCAAACCCCACATCCCGGCCAGAAACCCTCAGCCCTAAACTCCCAAAGCTCAAGCCCTGAAACATCCAATGTAATTTTTTTCAATTTTGGATTGGGTATGATGTTTCTGGGTCAGGGTTCAAATTGGCCGCCCAAAAAATTACTGCATCGGGGGGCCTGGGTACTGCCCTGAACCTTACGCCTGCGCCCTAAACCCCGAACCCTGAACCCGGAACACCAAACCCTGAACCCTAAACGCTGAACGCCAGGGCACCGTCAAATCTGGCGCTGAGGTTGGAAAGAGCGAGATGCCAACGTTTGTTGGAGCCTCCTGCAAAACGGTGCTTCATGAACTTGAGAAGGAGGGAGCCAGCAGTTATTCAGGGTTTAGGGTTCTGCACGGAAATGCAGGATTCATTGTTTGGGGTTTTCAGCTTGCACATTCTAAGGTCTTACGTTCTTAAGCTTAGGGCTAAGCCCTAAACCCTAAACCTTGGAGGTAGGGTTGCGAAGAAGGCCCATGTCCCCATTGAAGACTATTTCGGTAGCCACCAGACTTGCAAAAGCTCAACTATCCCCGCAAGACCCCCCCAAGACTGAAGAATCCCTCAAACCTCCAAACCCTAAACCCCGAACCCTGAAACCTAAGCCCCTAAACTCGAAACCCCTGAAACCCTAAACCCCTAGACCCCTTATCGGAACCCAATGAATCTCCCCCCTCCCATCCCTTTCAGTCCGCTGGGGAGATAAAGTCCATCTCGTAGTACTTGCCTTTGCGCCGTGGGTTTAAGGGTTTGGGGTTTAGGGGTGAGGTTGTAGGCATTTAGGGTTTAAGGTTTGGGGTTGAGGGTTCAAGCTGTTGAGGACGTAGGGTTGAAGGCAAAACTTACTGGTTGTTAAGGGATCAAAGAATGAGATCCTCTAGTAGTCCTTATGAAAATCCCAAGGCAAGTCTCAGATTCTGTTGATTCCCTGCGAGTCATCTGTAAACTTGTGGCCCTAAGCCCGAAACCCTAAACCCTAAACCCTATACCCAACTTTCCCGAACCCTTACCTGAACCCCAAGGTAGGCAAAATAATAGCCCAACACCACTAACAACAGCCCAAAAGGCCATCATTCTACATACCTTTTGGGGCTCAGGTAAACCCAAATTGCCCTAAACCCTATAAACCCGGCTGCAGGATACAGAGACGGTCGGCTCTGCACTTTCCAGGGTGTTGGTTCATTCTTACGCCTGCAGGCCTAGAAATCTATAGTCCCCCTTAAGTAGATAGAGGGATAATGGAAAAGAAAATGGAAGCTACTATCTAGGGTTTAGGGTTTAGGGTCTAGGGTGTATAGTCCCCTTTAAGTAGATAGAAAAAGGGGTTTCTGGGGGTCTTATTATAGTACACTCAGAGCCATATTCTATCTACTTAAGGGGACTCTATGCCCCAAGCAGTAACCCCCAAGCCCAGTAAACCCTACCCCTAAAACCTAAAGCCTAAGGCCTAAACCCTAAAGCCTACAGCCTAAACCCTAAACCCTATTCTGGTTTGGAAGCAGCACTTGCGAATGTTTAAGGTTCCGGTAGGGCTTAAGTTTAGGGAATAGGGATTAGAGTTCACATGTGCGTGGCTTCCACATACTCTGGCACATAGACCCGCACCGAATGATCACCTTACATGTCAGCAGTAACGAGCACAAGACATGGCCAACGTGTGTCAATGCACTTACATACATGTCAGTCAACACTCGAAAAAATGCTGTTTCCGACGACCCGCGGATGCGCAGCTTGATTTCCGTGCGTCTATGTTCCTTCGCGGACATTCGCCAGCGGCAGGTCGATCTCGCAGTGGTGCAAAGTGTGTCGCCGCGAATGTCTTCATTCATTTGCAGTTGCACCCCAGCGAAGTGCGGAAAGCAACTATGTCGAAGATTGTGGTTATACACCAAGAGAATCGATGGCCAAGCCGCTCATAACACCACGCACGGCAAAAGTGCTTCAAATCATCGAGATCTGCATAGTGCTGCAAAAGACAGACAACTGCTGCGAAGACGATGACTTTCCTTAGGTCCCCCAGGTTGAAGGTTTAGGTTTTACCTAAACCCCCAAAGTTGGTAAAATAATGGCCCAAAACCTCCTAAATAAAGCCCAAAAGGCCAATATTCTACATACTTTGGGGGTCCAGGTAGGGTTCAAAAGGATCAGGGGGCCGAGGCTCAACCTTCACTGGAGGGAGGATGGGGGGCTGTGCACGGAATTTGGGTTCAGGGTTTAGGGTTCACCTATAATCCCATTAACCTAGAAAAAAATGCAGGTATGACTTCAACTCAAAGGTCGGGTTTACTTAAATGTCATAGAATCACAATACAGTAGGGATATATAGCCACCTTTCTTGCTGGAAGTCTAGCTTTGGCCCTGGAAGCCATATGCCATACGCCATATATGCGTGCGGGCTGGGTGTTCCAAGTCACTCCCCCCATGTATGGTCCCTGTCTGGGGTTGAGGCCATATCATACAAAAAGCCATGAACCATGAAAGCCTCTGCTAAACCCTCACCACACGAACGCACTCATCCCTATAATCCCTATATAACCCTTTTAAGGGCCCTATGTTCCTTACATCGGGGTATGAGATAGGGACCTTTGTGGACGTCGTGAAACATGATTCTAAGGCGCCCCCGGATTAGCGCAAGGGTTGAGGGTTCAGGGTTTGGGTGCGCAAGGAAGGCTGTTATTCTGCGCTGTCAAGGTCTCTGGAATCCCTAACACCCAATCGCTAGGTCAATAATGGAGATAACTGGCAATAACTGGGGTTATTGTGTGGCTTATAGGGGTGAGAAGTATCCTGCAAGTAGCCCAAAACATCCAAACTTAGAACCCTAAACCCTAAATCCGAAATTCTAAACCCTAATCCTTTACATCCAGACTCAAACATCCAAACTTAGAACCCTAAACCCTAAATCCGAAATTCTAAATCCAAGTCCTTTACACCCAGACTCAAACATCCAAACTTAGAACCCTAAACCCTAAACCCTCAACCCTAAACCCTAAATCCTAACCCTAAATCCTAAACCCTAGACCCTAAACCCCTAACCCCTAAACCCCTGACATCCAGACTTTGAGTGGCTAGGGGCTCTGAAGACGGCGCACGTACTCCTCGAACCACCTGCGAAGTATTCCCCCTATGGGGGTTTTAGGGTTTAGGGTTTTAGGGTTTTTTTACGACAGCCATGCGCTACCTATACTCCTTCGGAAATATTGGAAAATCTCAACGTGGCGCGTAGGCGCTGCATGCAGATACTGGAGGAAATCTCTATCTTGCAAAATCTGTTTGAACCCCAAAAAGTCCCTTCGGGACTCTGGGCGGTTGGCGGAGTGGTCGAGATATGAGTTCAGCACGATTATTGCTTGTTTAGAAACTATCTCATACCAGTAAGGTGTTTTAGGGTTTGAGGGTTTAGGGTGTATTCCCCAATCCCTAAGGCTCCATGTAGGTAGTATTTATAGGGTTTAGGGCCCAATGTAGGTGTTATTTATATAGTTAGAGTCCCAGGGTATGGGGGGCCTACACAGATATCAGGGATAGGTACCGAAAAATTACTCTCTAGGGCTCTAAGGACCCGTCTTGAAGATATATTGGGATAATATAGGGCAACATAAGCTTGTATAGGGATGATAATGGAAAAAGAAATTGGAAACTACTATTTAGTATTTTGGACCCGAAGCCCTTACTATAAATAGCTTTTGGCCTATTTTGAGCCTTGTGGATTCACAGTGGAAGTAATTTTGGGGACCTTCTAGCCCACTTTTTTGGGTACTTGGACCCTCTAGACTCTGAGAAGGTCGCCAAAGGCAGGGCAACATCTGAGTAGCGTTTTTCGGGTGGTTGAGCCTAGTAAGATAATATTCCTTATATACAATACTATACCCAAAAGGAGGATATAATCTTACTCTATAATCCGTACCGTAGTACCCCCAAATAAAACACTACTCAGGTGTGGTGTAGGGACTAGGGTTTGGAATTAAGAGGGAGTATAGGGCTTAATTTAGGGTTGGTGGGGTGGGGAAGTGGGAGTTACTGAAGGGATCGTAGAAGGGTAGTGGGGGCCATCCAGGCATACGGACTTGATAATGGTGCCTATCTTCGGGTTTGACGTTGTTTTTTCTCACAAGCGATGGCCATCACGATTTACGCGGTAGATAGGGTGGGGTAGTGTCTAATGAATCCGATCCCGTATGCATTCAAGGCATCTTATCAAGAGTTTTAGGGTGCCTTTTAGGGTTTATAGACCCCTTTAAGTAGATAGAATATGGCTTTGGGTATGGTATAGTAAGTTCCCCATATACTTAAGGGAAACTACAGGGTCTAGAGCTTTGGGAACCTCAGGCCGCTCAGCTGAGGAGTCCTGAGGCTTGCGCGGCTTGAGCTTCTATCAGCCCTTCCCTACCCCTACCGAGAAAGCCAGTACCTGGACCCCCAAAGTGGGTAAAATAATAGCCCAGAAGCACTAAAAACAGCCCAAAAGGCTATTTTTCTACTTACTTTTGGGATTTAGGCAGCCCATACATATGGGCTACTGTCCCTAAATTTCCGATTATTTTGGGTTAAAGTAGCCCATGCTTTGGGGCAACTAGGCTTGTAGTCCCTAATCCTGAATTTTACATGGCTTTCCACGAAGTAAAGGGCAGCAAGCCCCAGCACCGTGCTCTACCAGTGAAGAGTTCTTGGGTCGAACCAATCGTACCCCTAAAATGTTTTCCCAAATATGGCCCCAATATAGGCCTTTCTTGAAAGATACAATCCCCTAGGGTTGCTCCAAAGGGGACCTAGACCCAGAGGTACGTAAGTAACCCCAAACCCTAAACCCTAAACGCTAGGGATAGAGGCCTGAAACCCTTGGACCAGGCACCCTAGCCTTACCTCTTGTCATCAAGAAACCCCAAGACAATGCATGGAAAGAAGCCGCCCCTGTCCGTCATTCGCTAACAAGAAGCTACCCGAAACCCTATGACCTCTAAATCCTAAACCCTAAGTCCTAAACCCCAAATCTTGAACCCCGCACCCTAAATACTAAAACCTAAACTACACGGTTTAGGGTTCAGGTCTTCGAAGCCCTGAGACTGACACCATTCATGCCGTACACCCCAATCCCCAAAACAGCCCCACAAGTCCTGTAAAGCTCAAGACTCATCCTTAAATAAATAGCAGATTCTCCCTACGTTAGGATGCCCTTAGACTCCTGAACCCTAAACCCGGCCCGAAGCCCTTAAACCCTTAAACCCTAAGCCCTTGACCCCTAATCCCCCTTTAGTTCACGGCCTCAGAAAGCCATCACAGGCCTTTCCTTCACGAGGAACGGCGGCCTTCCGGCGAGGGGAGGCGGGCGGGTTGGGGGGGAATCTGATTTCGGGTTTTGGGGATTAACCCTAAACCCTGAACCCCTAAATCCAGAGGTTGTGGGTTGAGGATTGAGGCTTTCGAGGTTTGGGGTTGAGGGTCTGGGCTCTCCCCCGAATACGCGGCTCTTTTTGAAAGATCGGACGACAGTATTGACAGGACTCGCCAGAGCCTGGGGCACCTAGAGACCCCTGCTGGTAGGATCCTTTCTTATGGGTTCAGGGGCCCAAATCCTCAAGCTTCAGGTGCAAACTCCTTCTATAATCCCCCTTATTAAGCAAATAGAATAGGGCTTTGGGTATATTAAAAATGAGATCCCCATATACCCCATATTCTATCTACTCAAGGGGGACTCCATCTCACTGGATTTTAGTACCGGGTACCTGAAACTATCGGCTTCAGGGTCCTTGCTTGGGCCATGAAGGCTCAGGTTTGTTGTTGCGTTATGGCCTTCGGAAGTACCCTCTGAGAGTGAGAGTCCCAACTAAAAAAAACCCAAAACAGGAGAATGAATAATCATTATGACAATCCTGATAATTTCTAAAACAAAACTAGCTAACAGAGTAGCAAGAATCATGATCCTGGGAGTACCTGGACCCCAAAAGTATGTAAACTAATGGCCTTTTTGGCTGTTATTATGGATTTAGGGCTATTATTTTACATACTTTTGGGGTTTGGGTAAGACAATTGAAAATCTCACTGAACGGCACGGGGAGGGTCTCCGTCCACAGTACGTCTCGTGTACTCTTGGCGCGGACCACCTCGGTAGGCTTCACATGATCTATAGTCTAAATTCGTAGTATGCCTTTTTAATAATCCCTATAGTAGTCCCCTGTAGAATCCCCTATATAACCCCCTTTAAGGAGTTTAGATTATGGGTCGCATTGGCTCAGGGTTTTAGGGCTTAGGGGGGAGGAGAAGTGTAACCCACGATGCCGAAGCTCAAATAAGCTGGGTAGGCATGTTTCTAGACACTAGTGTTGTGCATGCTAATCATAGGAAGCTATAGGATGTGGCCTGATTTTTACTGGAGTTTGCCACTCTTGGAATTCAACCCATCTACTTCCTAAACCCAAAGCCCCAAACCCGTCTACCCTGGGCCTGCGAGCTACTCCGGGCCTACTGCCCAAACAAAAACATTTGGGTATTTGTCAAAATTATGGTCCCTTTTGGGGTACCCTAAATATTAGGTGCCATATTATAGTGGGGACCCAAAAAGGGATCATAATTTTGACAACCACCCATTTTGATGCAGGGAAAAGTTGCAAGACCTGTAGTTCCCGAGCCTCTGCCATGGCCAGGCTTTAGGGGACTTAGGGTGTATGGTTTAGGGTTTAGGGACCCCCAAAAGTTCGTAGAACAAGAAACTTTTGGGCTATTTTCTACGGGATTTGGGCTGTTATTTTGCGTGGTTTGAGGGCTTTGGGCAGGGTTTAGGGGGACTTTGGGTGCAGCCTAAACGCTAAACCCTGAACCCCAATCCCCTAAAATCCTAAACCCTGAACCCCAAAGGTATGTAAAATAATGGCCTTTATGGCTGTTACTATGGGTTTAAGGCTGTTATTTTACATACTTTTGGGGTTTGGGAAACCCTGAACCGTCATCCCCTAAATCCGAAACCCTAAACCCATAAATCCTAAACCCTAAACTGCGTGGAAACCCTGAACCCAACCCTGAACCCCAAACCCAATGCGCGTCGAAGCATTTTCAAGCCTCGAAGGGAGACCAAGGCTTTCGGGTGAAGATGAAGACTTCACCCGTGGCCCTGAGAGCTAAGTTAGGGCTTAGGGTTTCAGGGTTTTAGGAGTTGGGGCTTTAGGGGCTTTAGGGTTTTCGGGTTTAGAGTTTCAGAGTTTTAGGGTTTTCGGATTTGGGGTTTGGGGCTTCAATGTTTCCAGGTATAGGTTTAAAGTCTTAGAACTTGGGTGTTCCCGAGTGTCGGCTGGGTGGGCATAGAACAAAGCGCGAGTATCATCCCTTCTTGCCTGGAAGTCCTGTAGCCCATAAGAGTGGCGTTTCTTTTGGTGGTTAAACCTAGTAAGATAATATTCCTTATAAAAAATACTATACCCCAAAAGGAGGATAAAATCTTATTCTATATTGGGTACCATAGTATCCCCAAATAAAATACTACTCATAAGTGCTGACCGCTTTCCCCTCATTTTCTCTTACTTGGGGTTGAAGCAGCCCATTTTCGGTGGGCCCAGAACCAAAAACCAGGAAGGGGTTATGGGATGTTGATGCCTTCCCACTAGTAGCTCATGGGAGGTCCCTCATCCTGCACATTCCCCGAATTTCGATGATCGGTTTTCCCAGGGAGGGGCATATGGTATCCATGCCGTCGCCAGGTCCTCCGGTTCCCCCTATATCCCAGACCCCCTAAAGGATCCAAAAAATGGAAACCCCTAATAATCCCCCAGTTTCCCCAATGTGGTAATGGGTTCATATTGGGGGGGTTCCATGTTTTGGATCCTTTAGGGGGTCTGGGGTAGGGTTTAGACTTTATAGGGTGTAGGGCTTAGGGATGATGTTTTCTAATCCTGCTGGAGGCAAGATGGCCAGGGAAGTGTCCATCATGTTATAGTCCCCCTTGAGTAGATAGAATATGGCTTTGGGAATATTACAATAATATCCCCATATACCCCATATTCTATCTACTTAGGGGGACTATAAGCCATCTCTCGATGTTCATCGTGCAGAATGCCACTTTCGGGAGCTCCACGACGGATACCTCTTTCCGTACTCCTCGTGCCGCTTCCCCGTGACAGCCTGTTGTGGTGTGGTTGGGCGATGCTTCCGATCACTGCAGCGGCTCTCATTGCGATGATAGAGTGTCTGGGTTGGCTCCTGAAACCCTTTGAAGAATATTGGTATATAGGGTCCCCTATTAAAGCCATTCTATTGAATATCCCAGGGGCCTACCCAGGTGTATGCCCTTAAGGGTCTTTGAATACGAGTGCAGTTACACCCCTTACAAATTTACCCTAAACCATTGTGGCAGCCTGTAGACTTAGATCCCTCATATTCCCTTCATTGCTGCAGGAAAATATACCTTGAAACCCTAGCCACTATGGGCTATTAGACCATAAGGGTACCTTGATCTACCCCGATTAGGGTCCTAATAGGGAATTTTAAGGTCTAATAGCCCATAGTGGAGCGGGGTAGGATCTAGAATTTAGCCCTTGGGTCAATCCCTCACCCAGCACTGGGTACCACAAGTGGCTATTGTAGTCTTTCAAGGCCTTACTACCTCCCTAATCCTAAGACCTGATCCTTAATTACCCCATTCGTAAGAAGCTGACTTCGCGCTCAAAATCGGACCTGTTCCTGGGTGCCAAGCACTTACACGTAGCCTTCGAGATACTGAAACAAATGGCCGTAATAATGTTGAGTCGGGCTTTTAAAGATGTTGTACCGTATTCATGTAACGGAGGAATTATATAAATAAATGGATGTAGACGGCTTAGTGTTGGAATAGTGGAGAATCAGACAGAAGAACGTGGATAATGAAAAGCGCGCTGAAATTATGTGTATGTTGGGGCTGGCATGGAAATGCCGATGTAGAAATTTCATAAAGGAATAGGGCTTGTTTAGAGTTTAGGGTTTGCTATGTAGACACTATGGCAATTTAGCGGGTTTTTAGCCTGAGCCTCATACCTGAAACCTCGAAGCCTGAACCTGTTAGGGTGTAGGGTTGTAACCTACACCCTGAATCTTGTGCTTGCTCTTCAAGTGGCAAGTCCACGAAGAGGAATTTGGCCAGGTTGAAAGAGGCACCAAACACCAACTTGTTGTCCAGCTGGGAGGTATCCTGCGACTGCTGTCATGGGTTCAGGATTTTGGGTCTAGGTTCAGATAGCTTAGCTAACTACCATAGCTGCCATGCACAATTGTGGGTTGGGCTACTGGAATTACCAAGTCAATCGTGCGGCTGCTATGCCGAGTACTAGAATTACTATGTACATTTCTATGAACTTCTATGTGCTACAGGGAGGGGCCCCCTAGTTACATAACTAGTATTATAAGTCCTATAACTAGAACTTATGGAACTTACAACCATAAATATCCCAACTTACAACCCAACTTATAACTAGGGGGCCCCTCCTTGTATGTTGTTCCATCAACATGCTTGCTCTCAGCATCACCACACGATCATCCTCAAGGCGCTTGACGAATTAGCACTGACACATTTGATGCTAGAAGTCTTTCATGACCCTACCCGAACCCCACAAATATGCAGAACCATAGCGTTTTGGGCTGTTATTAGGTGTGTTGGGCCATTATTTTACCTTTCTTTGGGGTTCAGGTAGTGAGCCTAAGTACCTCATGGCTTGGGGACTGTGGTTTTGTAGGATACTTTGGGTACGATAGATTGTGAAAGTGACCAATGACCTTGCAGCGGTTCATGAGGTCGATGCTGCAGATTGACTCTCACCTGTCCTTCCAGCTCGCTCTCGGATGTGCTTCTCAGCCACATGCCATGCATGCACTTCATGAATCAGCTCTTGTGCCATCATAGATGCAGAGACTCTGCGCATGCCGTAGCGAGCTGCACAATGGAGGCACATTTCTCCTGTGGGATTTGACAAGAATGTCTCAGTGCCATTTCGAGCGGATGTAAAGTGGCTGTGTTCTACAGTGATGTAGATGCTTAACCACCCTCCCAAAAGAGAGGTCGTGGTTATAGCCTTGAGCG
Organism: Symbiodinium pilosum; assembly: GCA_905231905.1. Taxonomy (NCBI): domain Eukaryota; class Dinophyceae; order Suessiales; family Symbiodiniaceae; genus Symbiodinium; species Symbiodinium pilosum. The sequence continues at coordinate 8,124 of CAJNIZ010047463.1, read as the reverse complement.
CCCTTGTTAGTTTCGTCAAGCACCTCTTTGGATCCCTTCTCAGGGTCTGAGAACTTGGCAGCATTGCTTTTCCTGGGTGCAGAAGCTCGATGTGATGATCCTTTCTTGCCTTTGCCCTTTGGTGGAGGACCCCCTTTCTGCCAAAGTACTGCCCCCACCCAGCAGAAGTTGGAGATTCCTTATAGTACACTTATAGATAGTCTCCAAACCCAAACCCTGAACCCTGCTGTCATCAATACTGTTGGTGGATGACCTAGGGGCCCTGAATTACTGTAATTCCTAGGGCTTTTGGGGACTTGAGGTGGTGCAAGATTTCCTCCATCAACAGTATTCCCCTGCCCCTTCGGTCAAGCGTGAAGATCTAAGCCCTTCATCGGCCTAACCCCTGAACTTTCAGATTTACCCTAAGGGTCCAAGGACCCAAATACTAGGGCTTTAGGGCCCAGATGCTATAACATTCGTGGTATTTGGGCCCTAAAACCCTCTCTTTTGGGTAGGGTTATTGAGTAGCTTATAAATGCTAGGCTCCCCAGTAACACCTTCAATAATAAGGGTACCTGCTGAGACGCAGGTGCTGCATGAAGGGGCGTAGAAAGAAGCGGATTCATGACTTCCCTTCCCTCAAGTCCAT
>CAJNIZ010047462.1:0-36160 GCA_905231905.1 Symbiodinium pilosum | reverse complement strand
CCCCACCTAAACCCTATATAACCCTGGGAAACCCCTAATTTTGGGAAACCCCCACATAGGGTTGAAACCCTAAACCCTAAATCCCCACCGTTCAAGCTGAGGCCCAGGCAGCCGCGTCGATGCCGCCAGCAGCGCCTGAAGTCTTGGCCTTCTGCCTGAGCCTTGGGTTTAATAGGATTGGGGTTTAGGGTTTGGGGTTTAGGGTTTAGGGGTTTAGGATTTAGGCTTTAGGGTTTAGGGTTTAGGAATGGGATTGGGGTGTAAGGTTTTGGATTTGGGGATTAGGGTTTTGGGATTGGGGTTTTGCGGTTAGGGCTAAGGATATGGAGATTAGGGCTTAGGGTAGGGCCCGAAAGTGGAGAATCGGGAGGAACAGGAGATGGAAAATGAAACGGAAACTGGGCTTGAATTGGGGTTTAGAAGGGTGTAACATTGCTAGGAAGGTCATGGGGACTTAGCTTCTCTGGGGTCACTGTACGCATATAGGGCCTGTAAGTCAACTGACCCGCTGAGTAATTAATCCCCTCCCCAAAGATTCAACTTTCCTACCATTCTCACAAATATTTACCACTTTTTGATGGTACTATGTTGGGGGTATCTGGTAGTTTCCCTAAACATGGGGACCCCAAATAAAATCCAAAATACTACAATCCTCGTTATGGGGAGTGCTAAGAAGGTACCCCTAATTTTGGGAACCCCTAAACCCCAAATCCTAAACTGGGATCATATTCCCTGATGGGACACCCCCAGCTGTTGTTCGGATGATGGCGGAATAGTTATTGGAGGAAGGGGGGTTGGGCTGGAATAGGTTCTTGGCGCAGCTGCAGCAATTCTTACCATCCCGGACATGGTTTTGGGTTTAGGGTTTTAGGGTTTAGGGTTGGGGATTAGACTTTGAAGCAGATCTAACTTTGAATATCCACCATGTTCCAGGACGTACTCTCCCGTTAACCATCAGCCCTAAGCCCAAAACCTACACAGCATCAAGCGCCCACCGTACATACTTGAAAGGCCTGGGGGATTCAGGTACGTAGGATAATAAGGGAGTAGCTGGAGTTACAAATGGCTGCTAGGGCTTCTGAATACATAGTAAGTCCCCCCGACCCTCCAAGTGTTCACAGCCCTGCAGATTTTTGAGTTGGTGTATGTCTTGTTTTGAATGTTCATGGTACATCTCCTAGCAAAACGCGTGCATTGCATCATGAGAAAAAAAAGAACATTCACACCATCGCATTGATTTCCTTCAGCTGTCCTTTGAAAAGCATTCTTTTTTGCAAGGATGGGTTGTTAGAAGCATTGACAACAATGGCTTCCTTCGTTGCACTAGAGCATAGTATGCAAGGCACGCGTCTATTCTTGAGCAAACACAAGAAAACCCGACACACACTAAACCTCAAATCCTAAACCCCGTTGACCTCCCAGAGTCCCAAGGATGGTCCTCCTCAACCTTAAACCCTAAACCTTAAACCCCAAACCCTAGACCTTAATCCCTAAACCCTAAACCCTAAACCTTAAACCCTAAACCTTAATCCCTAAACCCTAAACCTTAGACCCTAAACCGTAAGCCTTAAACCCTAAACCCTAAGCCTTAAGCCCTAAACCTTGAACCCTAAACCTTAATCCCTAAAGCGTAAACCTTAACCCCTAAACCCTAAAGCCTGTTGATCTCCCAAAGTCCCGGGGATGAACTTCGAGCAAGGTTCTCCTCTTCATTGACATCATCCGAAGGCGACAGGCCATACAACCTCCAAGGATTGAAGTCAGCATGACTTGCTACCCAGACCCCGCCCTGAAGGATCCAAAAAATGGACCAGCCTAATAATCCCCTAGTAGAATTGGGGGTATATAGGATTTAGCGTTTAGGTTTAGAAGGGAAATGAAAATGGAAACTACCACAATGGAACCCCCTAATAATCCCCTAGTTTCCCCAATGTAGTAATGGGTTCACATTGGGGAGGGTTTCCATTTTTTGGATCCTTTAGGGGCTCTGGCTAGTGCTTGAGGGAGAGTGGGCGCGTAGGTCCTTAAAGGTCCTTATAGCTATTCCTATCTAGTTATACTATAATCATCCGTGTAATCGTCCTTGCAATTCTCCTTTTTACAATAGTCCTCGTATTAACTCAGTTTCGGGAATTCGGGGATGAGGGTTCCTGATTTCAGGATGAGATGGTCTGGCGTTACCAACTCCTCATGTCGCGTTTGATCACGTTGAGGTTAGCTGAATTCGAAAGATCCCTAACTGCTAAAGCCAGAAACAACACTGCATAATGCTCCAGTCCCTAGACACCAGACTTAGGCTGCATACGTATTAATTGGGGTTCAGGTCGTCAGGGGAGATACGAAGACTAGCCTCATATGCGTTATGTTCAGGGCAGAGGCAGTCCTAGACTAGTCAAACTCCACCCTCAAGCCGCCATGTAATGTAGACCCCTGATTAATAACCCCGTTTTCTAGTGGGGATTATAATAAGAGTGATCCTAATACTAAGGCCCTTAAAAGGAGGGGGTCAATTAATCATGGGTCCCCGGAACCCTCTAATCACTGTGACATCACACCAAGCTACAGACTCGTGATCCCGAAGCCGCTTTCCCTCAACAAACTTGCTTGAGGTCTGGGAGCTCGCGTGCCGCTTCGATCTTGCGCTGGTGGACCATCCTCAATGTTTAGGCAGCCTTATTCTAGTATGGAATAAGGGAAGATATTGTATAGGTATTATACAAGGGTTATATGCCCTTATTCGACTAAGAACCAGTAACTCAATATTTAAGCAGCCTAGGGGCACCTCCTAGGATTTATGCGCCAACTGAGTAAATATGTTACGAGACCCTTGAATCTCATATTGCATGGAAGCTGCATGGAGTTTCTACGGGGTCTTCTGAGGTCAATGCAGGGGATTCTGGGAAACAGCCGAGAAAACCTTGTCAGCAAACTCTATAGAAACCTAATGAAACTTTACTATGTTAGCCTTTGGAAGAAGCCGTACTCAGAACTATTTTCTATTGCAGCACTATCGCATTCGAACCGCTGTGACCAAAACCTGACTTCCAGACCCGTCAAGCTTCTTCATGCGCTGCAGCCAGATGATGAAGAGGAACTTGGAGACAATGTTCAGGATAACCCAGCCCATCCTTCGCTTCGCAGCTGAAGTGGTTCACTCTCTCTCGGTTTGCAGGGAATGCACTTGGAGGGTCTTATGGGGGACTTAGTAAGTAGGTTAATGATGGGGATAACTAAGGTTATTATGTGGTTTATGGGGGTTATTAACTTACTTACTAAGTCCCCCTGACCCTCCAAGCATGAAGGCATCTCACGGTAGTCACTATAGAACTCCCAAGAATGATCGCTACATTTCATGATGTCTCTTCCTACTAACCACCTCTAAGACCTGTAAGTGCATAGTCCCCCTCAGTAGATAGAATATGGGGTATATGAGGACCTTACTATAATATACCCAAAACCATGTTCAAATTCTATCTACTTTAGGGGGACTATATCCCTAAACCCCCCTGAAGCCTAAACCCTATATTAACCTATATTCTATCTATCTACTTAAGGGGGACCATGGGGTGGGGTTGAGGCTTCAAGGCGTCAGGATCACATTGACTGCATGCACGGTGAACGCGCTCTTGCTAAGGCGGGAGTCTATATGGGAGTTTCCCAAAACTAGGGGTACTTTTTTGGGGATACCCATAATAAGGACCATAAGATATTAGGGTCTATATTGGGGTCCCCTAACTTTGGCAAACTACCATATCAGTGAGCGCCAGGACATGTCTTTGGGGGTCTAAAATATTTGTAATGGTAAGGCGATGTCCTGACTTGTAAGAACATTCATCAAGGAAACATTCCCTAAACCCTAAACCCCTGAACCCTAATCCCTAAACCCCTATCCCCTAAACACTAATGCGCAGCTTTGGGGCTTGAATTGTCAAAGACAAGCACTTGAGTAGTCGGCAGCACTTAGCATGACACGGTAAGTTATTGCTTTTCCAGGTTCCCCAGTAACACAATAATAATTAGGGCAATTGCCCTTTTCCTAATATTCAGCTTTAATAAGGAGAACCCCAAATAAAAAGGAAAAAGGGTACTACTGGGGTACCTAGTTTTTGACCAGGGGTCATAGCAACGCTCGCGGGACGTCTTGAAGCAGCCCTCTCCCCCTAAACCAGAAGCCCAAAACCCCGTGAATCACACTCAAACCTTAAACCCTAAATGGTAGTTTCCCAAAATAAGGGACCCCAATATAGACCCCAAAATACTGTAGTCCTTATTATTGGGACGCCTAAAATGGTACCCCTAATTTTGGGAAACCCATAAAATGTCTTGGAACATAGCATCCCCAGACCCTCCCGTGGGCGTGCCTGCCTTTTGGGATACAGGGGTTATGTTGGGATAATGGAAAAGAAAATGGAAACTACTATCTATTTAGGGTTTAGGGTTTAGGGTTCTTGCTGGCGCTGTGTGTGCTCTAGTCTAAACTCCTTGAAGGGGGTTCTATCGGAAATATCATTGGGTTTCGGGTCTAAACTCCTCAAATTGGATTATATAGAGGAGCATTACAGGGTCTATTAAGGGGGATACTTGGAGTCTAGAATATAGCTCATATCACAGCAAGTATGGGAGCATATTACCTTGAGGGTACGCAGGGACCTCTGGCAGACCCTAAACCCTAAACCCCTAAACCCCTAAACCTGAGCCCGGGATCCTAAACCGTATATCTACAAACTCCCGCACAGGGACGGGTTCCAGAAGTAGGGCTACCTTTTCCCTTTCGGTTGTTCTCACAGGAAGGACTGCAGTACATTAGAGTTCCAGATTGGGACACCTCCCATCCCTAACCCTAAAGCCTCACTTCACAACCTTACATGCGCAACACTAATCTAACCCCTAAACACGAATATCTACTGCGCCCACGCGCCGAAAAGGCCTGATTGCACGGCATGTCAAGGCACTGGGCTGCGCATGGCAACAGTATAAACACGAATATCTCAACCTGAAACCCCAATTCGAAACCTTAAATCCACAACACAAAGCTCACCCCTAAACCCTAAACCCTATACCCCAGACCGTAAACGCTAAACCCTAGACCCTACACCCTAAACCCTATACCCTATACCCTAGACCCTAAACCCTAGACCCTACACCCTAAACCCTATACCCTAAACCGTAAACCCTAGGCCCTATATCCTAAACCCCATACCCTAAACACGAACATCTTAACCTGAAGCTGCTTTGGGTGCATCCCAGGAACTCGATGATGAACCCGTCGGTGATGACTCCGAAACCCTCCACACTCAAGCTGAACCACAGCCTGAGGGCATAGGGTTTAGGGTTTAGGGTATACGGTTTAGGGCTTAGGGTCTAGGGGTTTAGGGTGTCTAAACTCCTTAAAAGGGAGTTGTATAAGGGATTATAGACGGTCAGGCTATAGGGGCTATTGAAAGGGGATACTAGGAGTTTAGACTATGGCTCACATGAGTTTAGAGTTTAAGGTTTAAAGCTGACGGACTAGGGTTTAAAGTTTAAGGTCTAGGGGGTAGGTTCAATCTGAGTTGGGGGAATTATCACTAACTCTCTTCATTACAATTGAGGGAATTTTTCGCTGGCTCGTTTACTTACTTCCACAACCCGAAATCAAGCCAAGATGAGGATACATAGCTGATGTATATAAACCACCATGGGGGGGAGGTCGGGTGAGGTCGTCATAATTTCCTTACAAAATGCTTATGCAAGGCCAATGTAAGGTGACTAAGAGTATGTAAAGGCTATCTGAAGCTTTCGTGTGGGAAAGCACCTATTTGGAAACTCTGTACAAAGAGCTTGAACATTCAAAATGATGCCAGTGCCTGCGTAGAGAAACCATTGTTTAGAATGCTGGAAAGGAAAAATGCGTTTAGGACTTACGGAGTAACGTGTAGGAACTGAGAGGCATGTAGAAACACACGGAACAGACAATGGACATGACATCGACACTGGGTCTATATAGGGCCGATCAGGGTTGGCAATGTAGGGACCTCCCTGACTGAATAGATTTTGTGGCAAATCATGCGATGGTTCCATAAAGATTACATGGGATTCCTGTAGGTAATTAGTTAGGCTTCTACATTCTGATGTTGACGCATTCTAAAAGAAGTCACAGCTGATGGTTTTGTGCAATCGGGCTTTTCCGCATCAAATCTACCGCGCGCGGTACGGGCCGTGCTCAAGACTATGGCTGAGGACTGCCGAGTCTGGGGCGTTTTAAACTGACAGTTTTCCGACGCAAGGGGCCTAAGCTTGGCGCAGTTAGAGCAATACATCGATAGCAAAAGACAGCAAATGGCAAGTGATGATGGGATCAAGTGGGGCAGGACCGTGACAACTCTGTGACATCTTAGCCCCTTTTCCGTCCGGTCTAGGCGCTCAACCCCAAAAACACAAGTACTTAGAGGCCCATAGTTGGGGACTCCTGAAAACAGGTAAGGGCCCTTGGTTAGGGCCTTTGAACCTTGTGGCGTGCGGGTCTTGGATTTTGGGTTTGGATCTGCTTCTAGCAAAGCCGCCTAATACAGGGATCCAAAAGATTTAGGGTTCGGGGCTTAGGGGGAATTCCCAACATGTGAAGCATAAACCCTGGGCTATCAAGGTATCGTATAACTTCATAACATTGTTGATCATCTTCACCCCCCACCCCGAAAATTCAGCAGATTCGAACGTCAATGCTCTTCAATGACTGCTGTCAACCTTGCCTGTGCAATCCATGACTTAGCCAGCCATACATGTCGTCAAGTGCAGGACACAGACAATTCAAGCTGAAAGAACTATAAACAGAAGCCCTAAGCTTGAGGCACACCAGATGCGGGCTTCAGTATTGCCTCTGTAACTGTAGGCCCTGAAACCTTGCACAGCGTTTTCCGTGGACTTCGAAGGGTTTCTTCTGGCAAAGACGTTAAGTGCCCTTATACTATATTTCACTATAGTATATCATAATATATTAAATATACTATAATAATATGCTATATTATACTTCCATGGGTTCCCAAGACTTTGCCGCCCTGACACGGGAAAGGGAACCACGTGACGATCAACACGATCGAGAGCTTTCGGAAATCGGAGTCTCCACCTGACGCTTGGGTTTACGGTTTAGGGTCTTGGGGTTTTGGGATTTTTTGAGTTTAGCGCTTTGGAAACGTCCTGAATAAGTCCCAGATCGGAGCTACAGACCCCTAGTGCGAGCTAATTCTTGGCGCTTGTTTTCCCTGAAAGCCAAGAAAAAGGCACTGAGCTAGGAACCTCACGGGCAGCTGGGGATTAGGCGGTATCAGGTTTAGGGTTATAGGAATCAAAGCCCAGGAACAAGAGCCCAAGCCTAAGGCCCTTAATAACTTGTGCTTCAGCTCAACCCCAATTATGAATTTACTGAACTCTAAACCCCGAAACCCGAAACCCCTTAACCCTAAACCCCTTGAACCATAGACCCTGACTCCAAGCCCTACTCCTTCAACTCGCCACCTTACACCATACAAAGCCAAAATTCAAGCACCAAGCTCTGTGTGCACATGCCTAGATGCCAGCCTCTGAACCCCGAAGGCTATCCGGACCTCCGAAATATCCACAACACAAACGCGTGTTAGGGTTCAGGGACCCTAGACCCTAAACCCAAAAGCCTTTATGCCCATGAGCCAGGGGTTGACGGCTTTGATGCTTTGCGTTTGGGAGGGCCTACAGGTATGTCCTGATCCCGAAATGCCAAGTCCTACTCCGTAAACCCCCAAGCCTGCACCCTACAGCCTAGCCCCGAACCTTAAACCCCCAACCCCAAGCCCTGAACTTTAAACCCTACGCAACTGGAAAGGCCAAGTAAGTCTGGGTGACTGAAAAGAGATTCTTCACCTTCGCTGTTCTCCTGCGACAGGGTGAAATAATTGTTTTGAATGCAAAAACGGCAATTACTTAATGGTAGTTTCCTTAAGTACACAAACCCCAAATCGATGCCAACATACGAACATCCTTATTATAGGGATCCATAAAGATGTGCCCCTGCTTTTGGGAACCCTCCTCCCCCCAAATTATCCAGGATCTTATCTTAGCCCACATTACAATACGAAGAAACAGGATCCTGTTTACATAACTATAAGGAATCCCATATCCCCAAAAGTATAAAGGATCCAGGATCCGTAACTTTGATCGAGTTATAGAGGCTACTCTTGGGATCCATTCCTCCATTCCGTCCTCTGAAGGCAGCACGCCATTGGTCAAATTCCCAAAGTTAAGTGTACCTTTTAGGGAGTCCCTATGATAAGGATTCTAATATATTGGGGTGTATATAATAAGGATTCGAGTATTTTGGGGTCTATACTGCCCTGTTTTTTGGGTTCCTTTTTGGAGGGTCAGGGGGATTTAGTAAGCGGATTAATAATCACTATAACCCACATAGGAACCCTAGCTATCTCCATTCTTAACCTACTTACGAAGTTCCCCTGACCCTCCAAGTACCAGGCACTGATGGGACCCTAAATATCCCTGCAGTTCAGTAGGAGACTCTGCAGCAGCATGATTCTCCGACGGTCCATGCAGCCATATTGCATAATGTATACATGGACGGCAAAGTAGTCATATGGGAACCTCTCTGAACCCTAGGTATATACCATGAACCTATATGAGGCGTGTAGGCACCTGGTGTTTTTTATCTACTGTCTTTTGTCCTGTGCAGCTGTGCAGAGTGGGGAGAACGTGGCCGCTACTACGTCGCCTTTGGAAGCCAAAAAAAAATCTGGCTTCCGAGCGCGCCGTAGCAGCCACGTTCTCAAAATGCTAGCAGGCGCAGTGTTTCGTGAACTGCATGTATGCAATCGCACTAGTTTCGAGCCATTGCGACTTTCATGCCACCATGAACCCACTGTAAAACACAGCGCTTCGTGTCCCTGCACCGACGCCCAAACGGCCCGTCTTCGCCAGGCAAACCACGCACGCGCCACCACCTACATGGACCCTTTGGGATTGGGCATCGGCATTTGATTGGATGCCCGCACGGAAGAAGTAGGAGCCGCCACGGCGACACTGGCTTGTAGCGTTGGATTTTGTATTGCAATGTGAAGTAAGATCAAGCAAAAAATCAAGCCGGCCAAACGAAAACCCTAAGCATGGCAGCTCGAACAATGTTGCGGATCGACCCAAACCTCCAAAGAGTGAACTGTGAAAGCTGCAGCTGTTTCCGAGAACAAGGCTTGAAATTGGTTGCTTAGTGATAGAAAGCCCTTCTTTCGTACGATGGCCAGCTGTCGAATCTCTCCAAATCTGAGTCCCGCAGCACGACAGACATGGCCAAACTTGCCAAGGGACTCCGAAACAACAGGATCCTAGAACCAAAGCCCTACAAACCCTAAAGCCCCAAAAGCCCTGAACCCCCACACAGTCAAACAGTGCTTTGACGCTCCTTGATCTGCAGAGCATTGTGGTAGAACATGATGCCTGTGCTGTCGGGAAGCAAAGCCAAGCATGCCAGAATCACGGGAAACCAGCGCGAACCGCGAAAAACCCGAAGGCTCCTAATATTCCGGCAACCCTAATTCTCTTATGCAACCCCCACCCTGTCGTAGTGGTATAACAGGAACACAAGAGGACCCGACTATAATCACCTTGATCCCTTATAATCACCATGACTGGTTGTGGGGCCCAGCTAAGACAGATCCAGGTGCTTGCCAAGCATAAGCCGAATCCATACCATGCGAAACGAAGCGCATCTCCTCTGTGTTTTACTTCTACGCTTCGCGACGTTGCTTGGGGGGTTGTGGAGATTATGGGTGGCACAGAAAGATTCAGAACTTAATTCTTTGTAATGTTCTCGTCCAGAGTCTTTCGCTAACACCCCAAAACCCTTGCTGGCGGTTAAGGTTTAGGGTTTCGGGTTTACGCGTGAAACCTAGTCCCACTGTGGGCCCTTCTCTTGCTTACTCCTGTTTACTGCATCTTCTCTCCAGCGGCTGACCTCCCAAGAAGCCCTGCTTTGTATGCAGGGCCACGAGCACCTTACTTGAAGGGTCAGCGGGACCTAGTAAGTAGGTTAATAAGCCCTATAACCCATATAGTAACCCTAGTTATCCCCATTAATTATTAACCTACTTCAAACGCCCTCTGACCCTAAACCCTAATCCGAGCACTAGAACAATAAACGGGACCATATTTGAAGTAAAACATTTGGATAGAATTAGGCTCCAAAGACTAGCTACAATTGGGTGGCTTTTCGTATTGGGGAAAAGCGACCAGATTGAAGTAAACAAATTGGGGAACCTATCCTGATAATAGAGATATTCAATACAATCCTATTCATTTTCTAATTAACGGAGGTCCAAGAGCCCAAATGACGCAGGAATGCATTCCTATTCTTTTTTAATTGAGTCCCAATCATTCTTTTTATCTGGCGCCCCTCATTCCTTATTCTGGCGAAGGGGGGATTCAATCCTAAACCTTAAACCCCGAACCCTAGGCCCTATATAACATATGATAGTTTCCATTTTCTTTTTTCCATTTCTTACCAAGTCCCCATAAGACCCTCCAAGCACAGCGTACAGTCCTCAACTTGCTGCCGCTTAAGACAAAGTCGCGGAGTGAACGCAGGCAGTTTGACAGGTGTAGAATGTATAAGCTGTAGTCTAAACTCCTAGTATCTCCCTGAATAACCATCAGGGTTTAGGGTCTGAACTCCTGGTATCTCCCTTAATAAGTCCTACAATACTCCACTATATAATCCACTATATAACCCCCTGTAAGGAGTTTAGACTATCGCTCCTATGGGAATTGTAGGAGACTCTGCCCCGCTAGTCCCTCTTAAGCACCAATGAGTCGCGCCTGAGTTACCCTGAACTCACAGCCCTACCTGGAGGGTCAGGGAGGCTTAGTAAGCAGGTTAATAACCCCCATAAACCATTTAGTAACCCTCTGTACCCCCATTATTAACCTACTTACTAAGTCCCCCTGACCCTCTCAGTAGACCCTGGTGTTGCCCGCGTCCTGTGAACATGGAGGCAGTACCTCGGTCTTGGGTAGGTGAAATGCAAAAATGAAGGAGTCGGGGAAAAAAAACTGGGAAAGTACTACTTGAAGGTTTAGGGGGCTTAGGATTTAGGGTTGGGAATGACTGGAATTACAGACTGGAATGGCAGAGAATATGGAAACTACCGGGACCCCCACTACCTGGTACCCCACTACCCACTTAGACCGAAATGAAGGAGGAGTAGCAGGGCACCCAGTAGTGTATGGTTCCTCCTGGAAAAGGACATGGAAACTATTGTATCACTACTTTGCTTTGGTTCGCCAGCATATAGTAGTCTCTATATAACCCATTATAGCAGTTTCCATGTTCTCTTCCTTCCTTCATTCCGAGCTAACCAAAGGTATCACTAACGCGAGGCCACGCAGGGATACGGCCGCCAAGGCTGCTTCTTACATGTGCAGGTTGGCATGGATAGGGAGCCCCAAAATGGATTCCTTCTGCTGGGGCCGGATGCGAAGACGCTCTTCAAAATGCACACGCCTCTTGCGTCTATGTGCTCTGTAAGGTAGTGTCGTTCCCAAATCATTGCGAGGTCTTCCATGCATACCACTTGGAGGATCGTGTAAGACGTCCACAGTTTGATCACCCTGTCGAACCTGCCACTTCACTTGCGAAGACTCTGGGCAAGTAAGCAATTTCCAATGGCTTCAGAAACTACTTCGGAACAGCATCTTTAGGTGGGTCAGCTCCATGACCAGCCAAAGGTTCTAGAGGCATTCAGAACAAGCGAAAAGGTACTGTAGAGGCCTAAATAATTCCTCAATAGCCTTTCGAGGTGAATTTTGCAGTTGACTTGTTGGTCATTGTTTAGGCTCCTAACACACTAGCAAGCCTCAAGACATCTTGGCCTAGAGAGAACACAAGCAGCTGCATGTTTGGACCACTCCAGAAATCAAGACACGGCTTGCTCTTGGAAGGCACTCCAGCTTTTTGATTTTCTCTGGCCTGAACATGTTTTACCCAATCTTGAGCGGGAAGTACTCGGCATAAATGCACCCCATATATAGCTCCGTCCTACCCAGAACTTCCTCATACCTCTCTTTTTATGGAGCCACTGTATTGAGTCGTTGCCTCCATTTACCCTGAAAGTGTCTCTTGCGAGGCTCCGCAAAGAAGCACGGCAACGGACATCAACGGCATCATGAACCGGCGGTAGCTCGGCACTCGGGAACCTTAGGTTGGTGACACCCAGAAACAGTCTGAAACAGGGCAACCCAGACCTATGATGAATAAACCCCCTCCCCATAATGGGAATATAATAGGGTTCTTAATATTAAGGCCCTTAAAAGGAGGGGGTTATTAATCAGGGGTCTACAACAAGATTAAGGGGCAGTATGCAAATACATTATATATATACATTGACATATCTACCCGGTGCAGCAGCGGCTACACAAGGGATCCCAGGCCCAGGGGTTCTTAGAGGGTCTGTCCCAATTCTGGGTTGCTGTTAGGGAACTTAAATTAAGTTACCATAATGGGTATATATAGTGAATAATAGGGTTTCCCCAATATAGTAACTTAATTTAAGTTGCTTAACAGCAACCCAGAATTTTGGGGGCCTAAAACCTCTGCACTCATCTAAGGGGCGGAACCATCCATCTGAAACCGGGTCTAGGGTTTAAGGGTTTAGGGTTGACAAATCAAATACCTCATACGCATAGGTTGCTCCGGTAGTCATGCTTTGAGATTGGAGCTGTAAACCTTTGAGCTATGTCGATAAGACACACTTGCTCGTGGACAGCAGTAAATGATATGAGCCATTGTCTAAACTCCTAGTATCCCCCTTAATAACCCCTATAGTAGTCCCCTTATATAACCCCCTTGAAGGAGTTTAGACTGTAGCTCATATGGAGATTCTATGAAAATGCCACTTTCTGATGACAGTAATCACTCAGCTCTGCACCAGCAAGGACAACAAGCTTGAGCTGCATGATCGGGCACGTAGCGATCCACTCCTTGTTGAGGGTTGAGGATCTTGGGTTTGGGGAGTAGGGTTTGCGGGTTAGGGTTTGCATTGTAGGGTTTAAGCTTAGAGCTGGAAAGCCCAGACTTTTTGTTCAAATACCCCAGGAGTGGCTGGGTGAACGGCAAGTACCCAAAGCGGGGATCAAGTGTGTAAGGTTTAGGATTTAACCTTTCAATGCACCCAGTCTTTCCTGGGAGGCGGCTCCCATGGAACCGGTTCGCAGTTAGGGCTTGAGAAAACGAAAGCCCTGACCTGTACTTAAAAAGCCTTTTCTAGTCATTTTGCCATGCGACAGAGTGCCTTCAGAGCTATAGTATAAACTCCTGTCATCTGCCTTAATAACCACTATAATACTTCCCTATGTAATCTCCTGTATAACCCCCTTTGATGAGTTCAGACATGACCCCCTCCCTGGAAGGGCTTCGTGGGTGCCATGAAGTGACGGGAGAACTGAGGATAGCCAGGGAAGATGCAGAGTCGAAGACAGTAGCAAGCTAAAAATTAGTGAAGGACCTCTTCTGTTGGGGCCAGCTCTCCCCATGTCATGTATCTAAGCTCGTATTGCCCCCGTAATCAAATCCCCACCTAATTCCTGGTAGTGCTCATAGCCACTCTACCACACATGACAAGTCATGGACATCTCTTGTATCTGTGCGAAGCGGAATAGAGCTATGTCGGAGTTTCCTCATTTTGGGGGTCCCCATAACAAGGATTACAGTATGTTGGAGTCCACTGTATTTATGGAATCTTCCATACTGCAAGGGGCAAGGGATAAAGCAACGGAAGACATAAGCAGAATCTGCAGGATACTTTATGTCATGTCCTCTGATAGTAGCTGTTACCACAATACATAGTAGGAGCTACAGTCGCCCCTCAATATGACCCCCTTTGTGGACAGCTACTTTAAGGGGGAATAACCTAAACCCTGAACCCTACGCGGTTTAGGGTTTAGGGTCCCCTAAACCCTAAACCCTAAATCATCCTCAACCCCAGTTCTCTCTGGGGTGCTGCAGGACCTACTTTTTTTTGATAGACTCTTGTTACGTACTGTAGCTGCTTCTACGTACCACAGGTAGCTTTGGGTCGTCGAACTTTCCACAGGAAAAACCATGCTGTAAATGTTAGGGCCCGGCCCAGGCATATGGGAGCTTGCCTGAACTACTGGTCCTCAGATCAGGAAAAGCTCGGTTTCGTTGTTTCACTTCTAGGACAGCTTCGAGAGTGCATCCCCTTTCCGCCCTATAACCATATGAGCTATATTCTAAACTCCTAGTACACCCCTCAATGACCCCTATCATAATCCCCAATATAACGTCCTACGTCATTCCCCTTTAAGGAGCTTAGGCTATGGCCCTAGACTACGGCTCATATGTGAGATACAAGGTGTGAGCCAAGAAGCACCTCAACCCCCAACAGAAAATTGAGGTACCCATATGTGGGACGTGGCCACATAACAAAGCAGCTTTATATCCAAAACCTGCATATTCAAAGTGCGACCCGCCGTACTCCGTTTACCGTATCCTTCCCCCCTTTTGCTGAGAGTGACACGCGGAGAAGCCCTCACATAGCCTATCTATCCCACAAGACCCTACATAGACTCATTGTGCTCTTCCTTCTCAAACCACACCCTACACCCCCGAGCAAACACAAAACTAGTACATTTCGAATGTACCAGGGGTCTACCCCAAACCGAAAGCCTTAAAACCTAAACCCTATAGTCCCCCTTGAGTACATGGAATATTGCTTTGGGTATGCTAAAATAAGATCCCCATATACCCCATATTCTATCTAGTTAAGGGGGACTGTCAACCCTAAACCCTAAATAGTAGTTTCCATGTTCTTTTCCATTTTCCCTGTAAATACCTGTGGTCACCGCCCAGGGTCGATTGGCCGGGACAGGTTCAATGTGAAATTGTTCTCGCGGCCCGGCAGGTCAAAGTCATCCTGTTAGGACCCCTGCGAAGGGTAAAGGGTTATAATATAAGGTTCTAGACGGATAACGGAAAAGAAGATGGAAACTACCATTTAGGGTTTGGGGTTTAGGATTGAGGGCTTAGGGTGCTAAGGGCTAACGGAAAAGAAAATGGAAAATACGATATTATAGGGTTATATAAGGATTCTCTAGAGGTTTTGGGGTTTAGGGTGCTTAGGACCCCTACTAGGGATGAACCCTGAGGTACCTATGATAGGAGTATAAGGGAATCCAAACAGTCCGATTAAGGGTCCAAGCTAAAGTCGCAAGTACACATGGAAGTTACCCTAAACCCTTAAACCCTAAACCCCAAACCGCGTTTCTCGAAGGATGGAGGTCCCTTTGATAGGCATCCGAGCAGATGTTGAGAGGCTGACTTGGGGTTGGTATTAATGATGATAGATTAGGTGGACCCCCCACCCAGTAATAGTGACTATAGGGGATAATAGGGATTGTATTAGGGTCCTCTTATATTGCTATTATACCACTATTACAGGGTGGGGGGTCCTCCTACATGATAGAGACGTTGTTTCGAGAACTTCCCGTGTGAAAGTGGCCCTTTCAAAACGACCAGTATAAGGAGCCCAACAAGGTCCTTCCATGCACCTTGAACCCCCCAAACCTTGTCCCTGTTGTGACAAATGCTGCCCAATTCTTGCAATACAAGCAATGCGCGGCTATCTGGCTCACAACCTTGATCACTCCCGGCTTCATAGGAACCCCTCAAAACTGAATCCTGAACACCTACACCTGAAACCCCCAAAAACGGGGGGAGGTTGAAATCTGGGCTAACCTCAGAACTTCGGCGGGACTAGCTGGCTGGGGATGCATGTGCTTTGCATTTGGGTCTGGTTCCGCTGATTGAAGCAGGAGTTCAGCAGTCTCACGCAAACTCTAATGCTAAGCGGAGAAAGAACAATGTCTATATGGGTTTATAAGATATCCAGGTGCGCGCTTCTTTGCCGTCACCCTGCTTTTTTTGACCTGCCAGACAAAACACATTATTTGAGAAACCCTCCACAGCGGAAGTCTCGGACGCTAAAGAGACTGCATGTATTTTGCTAACCAGCTAAGTGGCGATGGCCGTGAGCTGCAAGATGTTGAAGAAGCCTTGACTTCGACTTGAGTTAGAAGGTTTGGGGTTTCCGGAATTCATGGGGATTATATAGGGAGCCAGTGACAGGGCTTACTACGGAGAATATAAGGAGTTTAGACTATAGCTCACTTAATGCAGAACCCTATAGGATTACGAATACCATGTTGAGGTCTATGCTAGCTAACCTCGCCAATAATGCCACAATTAGGACCATAGTATCGGGAATATCTTTACAATCCTTAAACAACCAGTGAATTCTGGTGCTAGTTCTTCTTAAAAGAAGATTACCAATGGAAAAGGACCGACCCTTGAACATCTAGGGATGGGGCGTCGGGGTCAAGAGTTTACTGGTGATTACATGTGGCCCGAGTTTCCATTTCGCTACCATTTTCTTTTCCATTTGGCTCCCCATTCTGCCTAAGCCCTGAGTGGACGTATGCTTGTATATCTCTACACATATATCCTCTGAAGCCCCAGGACCATATTATTGGCAGTTGTTTAGGGCTCTACATTATAGTCCTTGGGGTCGGCTTGCCCTGTTGAGAAGCTTGCTTTGGATGTTTAGCTTCCGCGGTTGCTCGCACACACGCACGCCCCACTGCGCCACGGACCATTAAGGACGAATCTTGAGACAGGAGAGTCCAATTGAAAGTCCAATTGGAAAAGTGTGTTCAATAAATGGGAGAACAATTCACCCCTTAGACCAGATGAGGCCCCAGGTTCAGGTTGAAAGGTCTTTTTCTTCCCCGGCTAGTTCTACTGGTTCCCCTCGAAACCGAATCGACACCTGGGGCTCTGAAATTAGGAGGTCCAGACTTGCCTAATCTTACTTGGAGGGTCAGGGGGACTTAGTAAGTAGGATAATCAGCATCACTAGGGTAACATACTATATGCTTTACAGAGGTTACTAAACCTACTTACTTAGTCCCGCTGACCCTCCAAGTAGCCTGTTTCTGTCCACTCAGGCCTGCTTGGCACCCTGGCATCAAGAATCCTAAGCCCCAAACCCTAAACCCTAAGCCCCCAAACCCTAAACCCTAAACCCCAACCCTAAACCCTAAGCCCCAAACTCTAAACCGATTGGGACGAAGAAGTGAAGGGCAGACAAACAGGATCCGTACTCTGCAGGATGCCAATAGGGTTTAAGGTCGGGTACTGCCCCCACCCAGTAACAGTCTATATTAGGGGTCCTATTAAGGGCTATATATAACCATATTATTATCCTAACCAACTGTTCCTGCGGGGGGGGGCAGTACTGAAGTTTTAGGGTTTAAGGTTCGTAAGAGGATAAGAGTTTAGGGTTTAGGGTTCCCAAGAGGATAACGGTGGCAGTCAGGCTGCGGCTCCCTCAAGCACAACCACTTACCTTTGCTAATCTGGGTTGCTGTGAAGGACCTTACACGAAATTACTACAATCAAGAAGTCCTGTCATGTACTATATACCGATATTATGGTAGCTTAGACTAAGTTCCTTAACAGCAACCCATTAATGTCAAACATCCTAACTATCTGCCAGATCCTCCGCCGCACAATCCCTGCTAGCAAGGGTGCTAAAGATTCATTTGTTAAATAGTCCTTGTATGCCACAGAAGTTTCCTGTTAAGGCATGCAACCCAAACTCGTTAAATCTACCTTTGGTTAGACAGGAATGAAGAAAGGGATCATGATTGTAGTCCTCACATAACCCATTATAAAAGCTTCCATTTTCTTTTCCATTCCAAATTTACACCCCACTTTATGGCAATTCACATTTTCTTTTCCATTCCTTCACTCAAAGCTATAGTCCCCCTTAAGTAGATGGAAGATGGCTTCGGGTACATCATAATAAGGTTCCCATATACCCCATATTCTACCCGCTTAAGGGGGACTATTACCCTAAACCCTAAACAGTAGTTTCCATGTTCTTTTCCATTATACCTATGTTAGCCTAATAATTTGCTTAAGGGGGCTTTCAACCAAAGGTAAGTCAAGCACTGAAAGGCTCAAACCACCCGAAGCCCTAAGCTCCTAGACCCGAAGCCCCGGAAGCCTTCAGCCTTCAACCTCCCAACGTCTCTCTCTATATATATGTGTGTTTATGTATGTGTATGTATACATATATACGTATCTATATCTATCTATATATATGTCAAGGGTTCAAAGATTTAGAGTTTAGGGTTTAAGGGTTAAAGGGTCTAAACTCCTAGTATTCCCCATAATAGTCTTCATAGTAGTCCCCGATATAGAATCCCATATAACCCCCTTAAAGGTGTTTAGACTATAGCTCATACATCCCCCAATGTATCTCCCAGCTTCTATTCCATGAATCTTTTTTTGCTTTTTCGCTTGATTCTCCACAACCCTAAACCCTAAACCCTAAGACTTTTGGGACCCCTTGACCCCCTGAACCCTAAATCCTACAACCTAAATCCTAAACCCTAAACCCTCAAACTATCGGGGCCCCTTGACCCCTGTCTCAGCCCAAGAGCCAGAGAAGAGGGCCACTGCCGTACTGATCGTTGCACAGATGGCATGGCGCTGCTCAAGGGGCGCTTTCCTCGATGTTTAGGGTTTAGGGTTTCTACAGGTTCTTAGTAGGCAATAAGGGAGTATAATTCCCTCATAAGAACCCAAGATTATGACTTCCTCGATTGCTCCCTGGTTCTTAATAGTGGAACAGGTAAGGGAATATATTCTGTAGGGATTATATATGGGGAGCTTATTCCCTCATTCCCCACTCAGAACAAGTAAGATTGGGCTTTGGATTGCACATCTTGCGGGAATAAAGGGCCCCAGAAACCAAAAGTGGTTTAAATCTAGATTCAAGGACATCGATTTTTGAATGAGACCTTTTTTCCACAGAATTGTTGAGACTCCTTGTTCAGGGATTAATTCGGGCTCCTTGATGTAGCCCTTGAATTGCAGCCGTCAGAGGGATTAAGCCAGGAATGGAAAGTGGAAACTACCATCTTACTGTTGATGGAGGAAATCTTGCACAACCTTAAGTCCCTAAAGTCCTAGGAATTAGAGTAGGTCAAGGCCCCCAGGTGGTGCAAGAATTCATCCATCAACAGTATGTATGGAGTTTTCAGGTGACTAGTTGCCAGGCGGGCATCCTTGCATCTTCAGTGGCCTCAGAAGCGCACCAAAGATTACAATTGTTGGTTGTTATTAGGATTGTAGTAACCGAAAATTGGATTTATTTTGGAGGCCCCTTTCAACATAAGGCTTATGTACTAAGGCTAATATGGGGATACTAGGACTATATACGGGCTATGTAAGGTCTGCATGGGACAAACTACCCACCTCGAAATTCCTGAGATCTTATGTAGAGATAGGGTTTTGAAGCCCCCTATGAAAATTAGGGGCACCCCTTTAAAGGGGTTCCAGGGGATATATAAAGTACTAAGGGTTTATGGTTTGGGGCTTTTGGCCCCTTACTTTTAAACGAGCTTCTTCAGCCATGTCAACCTTTAAACCCTGAGCCCTAAGTCAATGCTTTAAGCACCGGGACGTACTGAACGCCGGCAACCAGAATAGCCCATGGTCAAGAGGAGCCGTAGTGAAGAACAGATTTCGTACAGCAGCAGGCTGCGCACACTAAGAGCACTGCTACATGAGCTATAGCCAAAACTCATAGCATCCCCGTTGCTAGCCCTTTTGTAGTCCCCCATATAATCCCTATAAAGCCCCCATTCAGGAGCTAAGACTAAGCTTGCATCGTACACCGAAATCCCTGAAGCATGAGCCTCCCTAAAGATTCCGAAGCAGCCGACCCCAAGCCTCAGGAACTGAAGGAACCCTACTTAGAGGGTCAGGGGGAATTAATGAGTAGGTTCAGAACGCCTATAAACCATATAGTAACCCTATTATCAATCCCCATGATTCACCTACTTACTCATTCCTTTTGACCCTCTAAGTATATAGGGGTTGCTAAACTCCTTAAAGTGGCTTATGGTCCAAGAATCTGAGCCACAGCAACCTTGGAGTTGTTCGCGAAAATCAACCTTACTTTGCGCAGATGCTTGGGGCCAGTTTAGAGTTCAGGGTTTAGGCGTTGTTTGGGATTTAGGGTTCAGGATTTTGGGTGTAAAGATTTCGTGTCTCAGGGTTTAAGGGCCTACGAGTTTTGGCTTTAAGGATTAGATTCATATACGGAATCAAGGACTTCATCCAAGTAAGTATTCGGACAAAAGTTACCAGCTTCAGGTGCCCTAAACCCGGAACCCTAAGCCCTGAACCCTAAACCGCGGTTTAGAGCTAAGGGCCTTCCCCGACCTTCCTGCAGCCGCACACAGGGAATGAAGATCAGGATAGCCAGGATGTCTACTGGCACGCATGAAGAGCCAAGGCCCAACCTAAGGCTTATAGTCCACCTTAAGTAGATAGAGTATGGGGTTTAGGGTTGCAGGTCTAGGTTTCCCCCTAAGTAGATAGAATATGGGGTAATAGGGATAATTGAAAAGAAAATGGATACTACGATAATGGGTTATGTAGGGTATAGAATATGGGGTGTATGGGGATCTTATCATAATATTACCCAAAGCCAGATTCTATCTACTTAAGTGGGACTCTGCCCGAAGCGCCCAAGCATCTGGATGCTACACACTTTGGGCGCAAAAGGGTTCCTAGCCCTAAGCCCTAGGGCTTTTCGGGCCGACCACGTTCGAAAGACCCATACACAATATCCCCCAGAACCGGAGATTCTGTCTAAGAACTTTTGGAGGGACCCCTAATAGGGACCCTTGTAATATAATGACGATTTACGGGTTATATATGGTAATGGGATTAAGGGTCCCTATAAGGGGTCCCTCCTAAAGTCCCTAGATCTTGGGTGCAGATGTTGGATGGGGCGACTTGGAAGTCCGTGAATAGAGGCTCAGTAGGCATATGGGTGGCTTTCAAAATTATGGTCCCTTGTTGGGTACCCGAAATATTAGGTGCCGTATTATATAGGGATCCAAAAGGGGACCATAATGTTGACAACCACCCATATGGTATAAGTTCCCCCACAAAAATTATAAGCAATCCTACCTACCCATGAAACTTCAAGTGAAGATGGTGTGACGACCCTTGGGCATGTAACTCTTCAATTGCCTGCTGCAGCACAGCGACCACATGGCGAGAAGCATGAAGCCAACTCCCTGAATAATCCTGAGCTCTGACGCACGTGCATTTTTGTTAGGGGTTAAGGGTTTAGGGGTTTAGGGTTTAGGGATGTTTAGGGTTTTAGGGTTTAGGGTTTTAGGGTTTAGGGTTTCGGGTTCCGAGTGCTACGAGGATTATGAAGATGTGGGTAGTTCCCAAAATTGGGATCCCATTTTGGTACCCCTGAATAAAAAGTGCCGTACTATAACCTATAACCAAAAGGGACAACTCATATCAAGGGGGTGCCTGTTGGGGATTATGCAGGGATGTTCGTCAGGCTTAGTCTCCATGTGTGCCACGTAGGCTGCATCTGCTCTGTGTACAACGGGTTGGTGGTTTAGGGACATCAACCCCAAATACTACAGGGGCAATGATAAAGAAAATGGAAACAACTATATTATTCAGGGTTTAGGGACATCAAGTACACGCCATTGCATAGACAACAGAATTTCGACTGTGCAGCCTTCGGGCTCACAAGACTTGCATGGAGCTTTCCATCAAAAGAGGCCTAAATGTAGGTCCCAGGGTACTATAAACAACGCGTTTTGTAGGGACCCCCAACAAGGACTCCTGACGCCCGTTGGGCAAGCCCAGATGCACCTGCAAGGTGGCATGGTTTGGGGTAAGTGTTTAATGTTTACAGCTTCGGGGTTGGATTTCCGACTTCCCTGCCGCTGTGCCAGATGAGTAAGCATATTAGCATGTAATTAGGTAATCATCGGGCGGCTCACTTCTCAGAAATCTTTGTCCCTGCTACTCTCGGAAGAAGAGAGGCTCGTTATAGTCCGTGCGTGTCACCGCGCAGGGAGTTGGTGACCGGAAGGAGACAGGATCCGTTTTGCAGTTTCATAGGGAAACCCTATGGTAGTTGATGAAAACTCCTGTTCCCAAAATGGCCATAATGGGCAGCAATTTGCCCGAGATGTTCCCTTATAGACCTACAGGAATCCGAAAAACAAAAAACAAAGGAACTTTAGATCAACACTAAAACCTAATTTAAACCCCTAACCGTGCAAGATCCCAGAAAGGTGAGGTAGTTCTCCACTAGACGAGCCGTTCAGGGATTAACTCCCGATGATAGAAGCCGAACCAATGCAAGTTGTTCCAGCATTGAGGATCATTTGGTACGGTGGCGTATACAATAAGCAAAGGGGCCTCAACATAATAGATTGGGGCCTCTATGATTAGACCTGGGCTATACTGGTGGCACTTCGTGTTGGAAGCCAATAGACCCTAAACCTGCACGCACAGTGCCAGAAAGGATAAGAACGGGCAAGCAAGACTTATAGTCCCCCTTAAGTAGATAGAATATGGGCTGTGTGTGGATCTTATTAGAATATCCCCAAATTCCCCAAAGCCATATTCTATCTCCTTAAGGGGGGCTATAGGTTGCTCTGAAACTATACGGTCACGCGGGACTATTATAGGCTGCGTCCTGGGCAAAGCTGGAACATTTTTCTAGCCGCCGTACACCTGAAACGCTATTTGCAGGGTTCTACTGAGAACCCTGAAATTAGCACAGGCATCCCCATGCTCAAGAACTTTACTGGGTTGCTGCTAAGGAACTTAAAGCAAATTACTAAAATAAGGAAAGCCTCTCTCTCTCTCTCTATCTCTCAAGCGGACTCGAATACGACAGCCCGCGTGGAAGGCCTATAATTGACAGCTACCCATATTACGGGAACTTAATCTAAGTTCCTTCACAGCAACCCAGTTCTTTAAGGCTTAGGGCTTGAGCAGGTGGAAACCTAAACCCTAAACCCTTGGAGAGCCCCAGGGTCTGGGCGATGTTGTGCGCGTCCGTGAGGTCGACTGAATCGCTGCACTCCTAGCCATGGTTCCTACTTGGAGGGTCAAGAGGACTTATGACATATGGGTCCTCCAGTAACATCCTAAGAACATCAGTAGCTTGTGCAATTCTGTGGCGATCACTGTTTGGGCTCGCCCCTCCAGAGTCTAATTGTGATTAGGGTTCAGGGTTTAGGATAGTAATTATGCGGCGATCACGAGCACGCGACGACGCATGCAAGCCTGTTGCAAAAAGGATTTCAGTTCAATGCCTCCCAAACATATTTCAAATCTGTGACTATTAGTGGCTAGGTGGAGTGGAGAGCTAAAGGTACAGACTTCAGGCGGATGCCTTAACCTTCCCTCTGAATTCCCGGCCCCTGCTCGATATCCAACCAAGTACACTTTAAATACACAAAGCAGGCTCCATGACTGTTTCTGCATTATCTTGCTCAGCATATGAAGATTAAAGATTCAAGCTCGCGCTCTAAGCTGCATACTACTCTGCCCCAAACACCGTAGTCGTACTAGTCGGGTGCCTCCGTCTGGAGGCGACGCTGAAGGTCCGCAGCCACCTTCAAAGGCACGGGCACAGCCACGGTGGAAACAGCAGCATCAATGCTAGAACCATTCCAGTAATGCCGCCGCTTCCTAGTATTCCCCCTGAATAACCCCTAGAATATTCCCCTATATAACTCCCTTGAAGGAGTTAAGACTATAGCTCACTTCATGCGGTGTCCACTTCAAGGAAGTGTGTGCTGTCGTTGCTTGGCTTGCTGCCTCTTTACTTCAGGTTTGGGGTCTGCATCTTCTGAATCGGGTTCTATTGGAATAATGGACAAGAAAATGGCAACTACCATATTTTAATCAGGTTTATATAGGGGTTACATCGGGATAATGGAAAATAAAATGGAAGATGCTATTTAGGGCTTAGGGTTTAGGGATAACCTTACCTAGAACCCCCTGAAGGATCCAAAAAATGAACCCCCCCCAAAATGACACCAATTACTACATTGGGGAAACTAGGGGATTATTGGGAGGTTTTATTTTTGGGATCCTTTAGGGGTGGAAGGCCCTGAGCATGCAAAGCTGCAGCGATCCAAGTAATCTGTCACTCCAATTGTCAAAATAACCCCAAGGCCTAGCACAAAAGCTGTTGACATCTTGATAAGCTCTTGCAGAGGCGGGATCTAACTCCAATACGCTGCAGTCGCAGGCCTCACCTGGTTATAAACTCGGGCCCCAGTTCATGACCAACAACTCAGGAACCACAGCCCCGCCTCATTGATTGCCGTAACGGCATCGTAGAGCTTGTCCTCAATGACATTAATGCCACAGGCAGCTTCTACAGTGGTCAGAAAAGTGGTGGCGATGGCGGTGGTTGCAGCATCCCGTTTCATGTTCAGGGTAGCTAAAATTTTCGGGTTTACATAGAGGTTATGTAGGGACAATGGAAAAGAGAATGGAAGCCACTATCTAAGGTTTAGGGTCATATGGCTAGTTCCCAAAATTAGGGTCCCATGTTGGTAGTCCTAAATATATTAGGTGCCGCAATATAACCTATAACCAAAAAGGGCCCCCAATTTTGAGAACAACCCATGTCAGCATCATGCTAGGCAAGCCATTGCAAGCAAACCCAAAGGCGGTAATTATAGGGTTTCGTACAAGTAAGGTACTTTTTTGGGGGTCCCAATAATGAGCACTATACAGTATTTTGGGGTCTACATTGGGGGCCCTATTTTGGGGAAACGACCATATAGCGTTCATAATTCGAGAGCAGAGGTTGTCCCGTCATGTCCTGAAAGTTGGGAATAGTAATACCTGGTGCTTGTAGGGAATGGATCTCTACTACGGCTGCTCTATATTCCACCGATAGCAAGCGCTGCAGCCCCTTCCTCCAAATCTCAGAATCCCAACCTAGAACATCAGGAAAGTGGGCGACTGCATTCCGCGTCCACGATCTAGCATTTTCTCTAGCGCAGGGGCGTTTCAAGGAAACGCTTCGGGCTTCAAATCGGAGTTTTTAGGAATATTGTTTCAAAACGGCAGCAAGCATCGTTCAAGTAGCAACACGGGACAACAATCGAAGACTACCGCGGCTTTAGCTTCAATCGCCTTCCCTGAACTTAACCCATACTGAATGTGGTCCACGACACACACATTTACTCATATGGGCTATAGTCTCAACCCCTAGTATCCCCTTTAATAACAACCCTAATCATACTCCCCCGTATAACCCGCCTTTGAGGAGTTTGAACTATACCTCATATGATATACGCATGTGTGTATGGGCCAGTGAAGGGAATGCTTCGCAGGAGGGGCTGGTCCCAGGGGGTGTTTGATATTGGGGAGAAGGGCTTTCCTCTAACCTTCCCCTGTTCCTATACAAGCCATTAAGCCGCCCTCAAACCAACAGCTGATTTTCTTCAGCTTTTCTGGAAAGAGCTGATGCCCCACATGTTGTACCACAGAGGGTTAAGGTTCAGGCTTTAGGGTTCAGAGAAAACAGCAAGCAAGTCTGTAACCCAAGAAAGGTGGACGCGCAAGCCCTGGACAAAATCCTCCGAACAAAATTAATGTCTTTACTTGTTTCATACTTGCTTCCCCATACATTGTTGGCTGGATGTCCCAGTAAGGTAGAGACTGTCTGGTCAATTCCAGCACTATGGTACCACGCGTTGCACTCCGTTAGCCAACCCAAACCGCGCCCTATGTCAGAGAATATGTGGAATGAAGCAATGTTTTAGGGGTCAGGGCTTAAAGCCGCAAATCCACTTATCTACGACTTACTTCAATACCATCAACGACCCCATATCGTTTACAAGGGAGCTGTGTTAGGAACTGTTCAGGGCTCTACAGTAGACCGAATACCCTAAACCCCAAACCCCTCAACCCTAAACCCTAAAACCCTAAACCCCTAAAAACCCTACACCCTAAAATCTTAAACTCCCTATAAACCCTACCCCCCCTAAACCCGAAACAAGAATCCTGGTTTGTGATGGCCAGGGTGTCCATTTCCGACTCGAGGCCGCCCCGGGGAAGACCTGGGAAACCCCTCCAAAATGGCCTTTGGGTGCCGGGGAGTGAAGGAATGGAAGAAAAATGGAAACTACGATCTATACCTATAGCTAAAAAATGAATAAATAAATATATATATATATAGAGGGCTTAGGGTCTAGAAGGAATGTATACGGATTGTAGGGGTTATATGGAGTTCTATAGGGATTACAGGATATACATTGGGGCTTTATAGGGATAATATAAAAGACAATGGAAACTATTATGATGGGCTTTGTAAGGACAACTACACGGATCCATTCCTTCATTCCTCGCTAACCAAAGGCCAGCAAACCACCCCCCCTTTCAGGAGTTTAGACCCTCAACCCTAAACCCTACAGAACCCTATATCCCCCTTAAAGGGACCCCTATATAAACCCCCCTTCAAGGAGTTTAGATTATAGCCCAGTCGAGCCGACGGCCGGCTGAGAACCGTTCTGAAGTCAATACTGAACATCAAAGGGTCTAGGGCTTAGGGTTTGGGGTTCAGGTTTTAGGGTCAAAACTCCTGGTATCCCCTTAATAAGCCCTGTGAGGATTCGCTATATAGTCCCCTATAACCCCCGCCTTCAAGGATTTTAGCCTTTAGCTGAAATGGATACCTTTCATCCAGTTGTAGGCGCGTGTATGGACATGTAGGGTTTAGGTGCCAATAAGGGTTCAGGATGCCAATGCTTGAGAATCAAGGAGAACACACAAAATGACAAGCAAACTGGGATGCTACAAGGCTTTCTCGTTTGCAACAGTTTCTTCGCCACAGCGCGATGAACTCGTTTGGAAAAACCGCTGATTAGAGGTTCGAAGTTTGCAGATCGAGGTTGCAAGCCTGGACATGGCCATGTTCTGCTCCAGAGCTGGTGTGTTTGTGATTGCAATGGCGACGCAACCATCATGAAGCTAGCCATTTGAGGCTAGCAATCGTGACGGGATTACGGAAGAGCATGATAGTGATAACCACGGCTAGGCGATCCTTACACCGAAAGACTCGGGTTTGGGATGGCTACGAACTCCAGTCAGGTAACAAAACAATCTAGCTCCACATGCTCCTGGGGCGGCTGGCGAACGGGCTGCTACCAGTGTTCAGCTGTAGGGAACCTTCCAGTGGATTCATATTTCCGGACTGGGTATACTTCAGGGGGCCCTGCGTCTGCGTGGAAACTGCAAGCCCCCGGCAGCTCACGGCGCAACACAAAATAATGAATGCGGTTTCCCACAAAATTAGGGGTATCTCTTTGAGGGTACCCACACTAAGGATCATAGTATTTGGAGGTCTATCTTGGGGGTCCCCCTATGCAGGGAAACTACCAATAGATCTCCAGAAGTCATGTGTAAGCAGGGAGCTATGAGAGCTTGAAGTCCGGCAGAGCTCCAGGGGGCTTTTAGGAGATGGGTACAATTTTGTGGGGCTTAGGGTTTAGGACTTTATCTAATACATTAGGCCAACATTAACCTGAGCCCTTCTAGGAATCTCCTGCAATTTCCTGGTGACAGGTGTGGCAAGGCATTTTCAGCACAACTCCTACCTATTCGCCGATGCCCAACTCATTTACGTTTGGCAGGGCCTAAGAAAACAACCTTGGCAAGACAACCTGTAGGTAATCCTGCTTTGAATGTAGGCACGCGCGTACCACAGCAAGCACGGAGCATGTCCCTGTAGCACTCAAGTGTAGGCTCAAGGCGACCGAGGTTCAGGATGTGGGTACGTATTGGGTCCTGGCCCCAGTCATTAACAGTCTATAATAGGGGTCATCGAAAGGGCTATGTATAACCATACTGTAAATATTCTCTAACTGCTGATGAGTGGGGGCGGCAGTACCCAAGGTATGTACCAGGATTCTTGGTCGGGCCACTTTAGGAACCACACTCGTGGCATGTGCTGCACTTCCTTTCCACGGCAATTATTATTAAGCCAGTCAAGAAAGCTCAAGCGAAATCCCACAGTGACCCAGAAAACTGCCAGCGATCAAACCCTAAACCCTGAATCCTAATCCTCGGACGAGCTGCTGTTTACAGGCTCGAGGCAACCGCCAAGAGAGGGGGACGCAAGCAGAGCCAAAGCGAAAACTGCGGTTAAGGTGTACTGGAACTTCAGCACGCTCCGCATGAACGCAAGCCTGTTAAGATCAGAAATTCAAATGTGGGCCTATTCTGGTGGTGTGCTGTCATGATGTACGTACTGTACGGGCCGGAACAAGTAGCAATATCACTTTCAGGCCTGTTTGAGGTACCCTACACCACAATGATACAAGGAATCTAGGCCCGCAAGAAGAAAACATTTACACTCCTGCGCTACCTGCTACATACCTTAGGAGGACCCCACACCCTGTAATAGTGGCATATTAGGAATATAAGGACCATGATGTAATCCCAAAAAACCCTTATAGTCACTATTACTGGGTGGGGGGTCCACCTAATACATGCTGGTTATGTCTAACCCGTCAAACGTCTGCCCTTCAAGCCAGATGCTGGTCTGAACGCCCAAGGCCCAAGTGTATCTAAAACGGAGGACAACTTCGAAGAATGAGCTATAGTCCACCAAACTCCCAGTATCCCCCTTAACAACCCCTATAGCAGTCCCCTATGAAATCCCTTATATAACTCTTTTTGAAGAGTTTAGACTATAGCTCGAATGACCTCGTAACGACAAATGCATACTGCCGGACAATGCTCAGAACATAGCAAGCCCTAAACCTAAACCATACATATCCCCATGATGTCGCTATGCACATATACCTACACGAGGCCGATATTACCCGAACAAAGGCACCAATGAAGCCGGCTATGCATCCCTCTGCAAGATCGCCCCCTCAGGCTATGTTCTTTCTGCTTGGATGGGAAATTTGAGGCTTTCAAAACAAAGCAAGCCCTTGGTAGGGAAAAAGGGAGCAGAAGAGGGAGCAGAAGGGTCCCTATGTAGGGGTGTCGTGGGCGCAATTTTACCCAAACATGGCCTTAAACCCTCAACCCCTAAACCCGAAATAGCCTTTTGGGCCGCAACAGGTGCGTCTTTTATGACCATGGCTCCCCTAGTGTACGGCTGCTTGCTACACCCTTCAACTCAATCCCAATTTGGGGGTTTCCCAGACTTAGGGGTGCCTGTAAAAAAGGGGATTTAGGGTTATATATAGGGTTTAGGGTTTCCCATTATAGAATTTTGGAATCCACATTGGGGCACCCCTACTTGGGAAACTACCATGAATCCTAGGAAGGATCCCCATTACAGTTCTGAAGGGGAACCAATACCCACAAAAAAGCTTAAAAGGATCCCTGACGTACATCCATGGGCAGTTCTCAAAATTATGGGCCCCGTTTGGTTATAGATCATTTCACGGCACCTGATACTTAGGGGTGCCTATATGGGACCCTAATTTGGGAACTACCTGAATCCTTGAAAGCAACTATGGGAAAGTCAGTTCCCCAAACCTTCTCAGCCGCACTGACGGCTGCTGCAAAGGTCACATGGCTAGGACCTGAGGCCCCTAAAATAGGTTCAGGGTTTAGGGGTTTAGGGTTTCGGGTTTACCAACGCCCCAAACTTAGGACCTACTATAGGCATATGATACTTAGTTGTAAACTAAAATTGCAAGGTAGGGGTTGGGGTAACTCAAACCGCTTCCTTGTAAGTGCAGAAGTATACTGATCGGGGGGATTTCCCTTCCTGGGACCAAATGGAGAAGACCACTTAAAGAAGGGTCTGGCGTTTAGGGTTTAGGGTTAAAAAAGGAGCTCCCGTTTCTGAAGGCTCCCAATAAGGTCTCATGTACATTCCCTCCGGGATCAACCTTTGGTTCCTGCTGTGGATGGAGGAAACCGTGCACCACCTTATATTCCTTTTGCCCCTCAATAGTTACAGTTTTTTGGGGGATCCCAAGTGGTGCAAGATTTCCTCCATCCACCGTATAACCACCTTCGCATGCGCTCGGAAAGTGCTTAATTGTATGAATCTGAAGGGCTTGGGGTTCTAAGCAAAATTGTAAGGGAACTCCCAGACACGCTCTGCGGGATTGGAGATTTCGACGAGGTCTTGGAGGCTGGGTGTTATGCTGCTTGCGCGTATTTGGGGCGGCTTCCCGCCCTATACCCTTTTTGCATCTGGTTCTCCTTGCTCCCTATACCCTACACCCTAAACCCTTACCATGCAGGAACCACGTGCGGAGCCTAGACAGTCCATTGCCTGATATTAGGGCCAAGATGACAACCCGTATTCATGGAAACTCCACTCGCTGAATACTGTCAATAGAAGGGTGCTTCATCTTGAAGCAGGATTGACCTGCTTTGGGGGACTGAGCGCATTGGGTTTCAGGTCTGGGTAACAGCGGGCCACCTTCGTCAAGTTGGAGGCTTCAGTTGCCAACCTGCTGATTTCCAAGCATCGGCTCCCTCTGACATCACTCCTACATGCGTAGCGGGAAAGAACAAACAAAGCAAGCTGAGTCACAAACAATGTCTAGACTAGTAAGCAGAATAGCAGTGTAGAGAAACCCTCCTTGCATCGAATGAACCAGCCAGCTGCTTGTCTGAAATCTTGTAGCTTCAAATGCCCCCTCATACAAGTTCTACAGAAAGGCTGGCAATAAGCATGATATATCATATTATAGTATATTCTAGTTTATTATGTTTCAGTGTGGTATGGTAGTTGTAATGACTTTTCTCGAAAAGTTTGACCCTCACAGCGTGGGGGCTTCCAAAATCAAGGGTCCCTTTTTGGGGGGGTCTCTCAACCCTAAACCCTAAACCTTTCTCTATTCAGGAATCAAGTTTGTAGGTGGTCAAAATGGGATCCCTGCTTTTGGAGATAGACACCCATGTGAGCCATAGTCTCCTAGTATCCCCCTTAACAAGCCCTATAATACTCCCCTATATGATCCCCCAGTAACGAGTTTAGACCCTAAACCCTATAGAACCCTATATCCCCCCTTCAAGGGACCCCTATATTACCCCCCTCTAAGGAGTTTTTCGCTGTAGCCCATGTGGACCGAAATCCTTGTGCAGCTAATGCGGCTCGTTGGGAAGCTCCGGAGGAGTTGCCCTGCAAGTCTCCAAACACCGCGCTTCCTTAGCGTGACTCCGTCTTAAACATGACTATAGCCCCGCTCAAGTAGATACAATATTGGGTATATGGGGATCTTATTTTTCCCCAAACCCATATTCTATCTACTTAAAGGGGACTATAATTACAAGAGTCCTGATGATGATGATGATGATGATGATGATGCGGCAGTAGATGAGGAGCGCCTAGGCTCAGGGCCTAGGTGTTACTTGCACCAACATGTAAAGCCAGTACCGAAGTAACCAGGATAGATAATTTAGGGTTTAGGGTTTAGGGTTTAGGGATAGATAGAGCATGCTCATCACATAACTTGCAGTGCGGACGACTACCAGAACTTAGCAAACAAGAAGCAGGCAATGCAAAGAAACATTATTTGAATACAGGATTCTCGTATGGGTTATCTGGGACAAGGCACGACTCTGTTGCTTTGAGGGGTGGACCCTCATTTTGAGATGGCGGCTTTTCGTCACAGCCTGCATTCAGTTGTTTCTGAGTAAGGGGCATACATTCGTTCGCAATTGCCTTCAGCAAGAGGGTAAGAGTGGGGCGGCATTGTCGAAGAAAGCCCATACAGGAGGTCCCCCTCATGTCGACAAGCGCGCACACGTTTGTCTGCACGGGCTGTGATTCAACAGCATTGGTATACCCCAAGCCACGACTGCGCTTTGCCCATCGCAAGTCATAAGGCCCTTGAGCTCTTGACCCTATACGCCCTGAACCCCTAACCCTAATTACCACCTCAAACAAACAGGGAACCTCATGGTAGGCAATGAGTGCATGGTCAAGCTAGGCTTTTGGTGCCCAATCTAAGCCCATGTATAACTTAGGTTGGGCCCCCACCCACGAAAAGTGAACACCAGGATTTATGGTAAGCATATTGGGGTCCTTGTCTACATATATATATATATATCATCATAAATGTAAAATATATATAATATATATATATTCCTAGCATGCCACTACTAGTGGGTGGGTGCCTAACCCAATGTATAACCGCAATTACCATTGTCCTCTTCATAACTTCATAGTCAAAGCTCTCTGCACAGCTAAGGAGGCTGTTCGTCGTGATGGTGTCCGCACGGACGAGACTCACGGACATTCCTGAGCTCTTGTCACAGGTCACAGGACTTGACTTGGCAACCTGAAAGAGGGGGGATTAAGGGGGTGTTGAAAGGTTACATGGGTATATAGGGATAATGGAAAAGAAAATGGAATCTACTGCTTAGGGTTTTCAGGGATGAAGGCTTACCATTACGGTTCTTAACCTACTAAGTTCCCTTGACCCTCCAAGCAGGACTTGAAGCTACAGGGTTTTCAGGGATGAAGGTTTAGGATTTAGCTTCATCGCCATTGGTTCTGACTATGCGCGGATATGTAGGGTTCATCATCATGCGCACTACGTATCCAAGGTACAGAAATGGGGGTACTATGGGGAACGATTGCGCTGTGCGTTTAGAGTTTCAGCAATTTCCGCTACTCTTCTTTGGATGCACCTGTGCATTCCATGCAAGGACTTTGGGCTTTGAGCTTGGATCCGAAACCTTCACCCAGGCCATTACCAAAAAGCCATTCGGCTTCATGGCATCTAATATAACCCTATAATCCCTACAGAGGTATAGTCGGGTTATATTGGGATAATGGAAAAGAAAATGGAAACTACAAGGAATATGGGGGTTATATAGGGATTATAGGCCTGCAGGATTACCTAAATGATTTATACATCATGCCATTTCTAAACATGATAGAACATAACCCGAAGGCCCAACTCCAACCATTGAGGCTCTACGTTCATGCATCTACGTGCTAAGACGCATGCATGACCCCCATACAATGAGATCCATAGCGTACCATACCCACCCAAACCCTTTTCTACTTAAACAGGCTCATGCACTATTCTATGCAAGTATGCGTGTACGATTCAAGTCCCAACAAAGGGCCAAGATGCGTCGAACCAGAGCAGCGGCCTACCAACCAACATCAAGTTACTTGCTGGGGGTTAGTAGGGAAAAAAGGGATGCATGTTCTATAGACATGTACACCTCTACATATCTGTATGTCTATCTATTGATATATATATATGGGATTTAGGGTCTAGGGTTTAGAGTCAGTAAAGAATACGGACTATATTCTATAGGCAATTTAATATATAGAGATTCTATTCCCTTATTCCCTGCTAACCCCCAGTAAGGTTGATGGTGGGGAAGGGAGTGTAGGCACTATGATAGGGGTTAGAGTTTAGGGGGTCTGGTTTAGTGCTTGGGGGGAGCGGGGGAGGGAGGATAAGTGCTATTATGACTTGTAAGGGTTTAGGGTCAAGGGTTTTAGATTTCAGGGGGAGTAGGGCAGGGAGTATGGAGTATAGACAATATGGGTTTAAGGTTTAAGGGGTCCAGGGGGCGTGAGGGAAGGACTATACGGTACCATCATGTGGATTTGCAGAGTTATCGTTAAACCCATGACCCCAATCCCTAAACCCATGGGGATTATTAGAGGAAGGCACCCCTAACTCTCTTTAGCCCCAGTAGATCAATGCACGAAAGACTTGGGCCTTAGCCCTTTACTTGTACCACCCATACTTTTACTACTTCTTTGCTAGACCAGTACCGGTACCATAATAGCATTGCCACAAAATGTAGCATGAACCAGGGCCAACAATAACGTTGAGTAGCTTCATCGGGGAGACAACTGGGGTGAAAAGGCATCTTAGAGGGGCTAGAAGTATACTTACCGACTCCACTACTCCCTAAACCCTAAATAATACCGTAATTTTCATTTTTCTTTCCATTCCTTAATAAACCAGCAGACCCTTCAAAGACTACTGTAGACCACCATAGAAACTCAGCTTCCATTTCATTTTCCATGCTTTATGGGTTCAACTAGTACCCCCCTCTATACTACCCCCCTGGGTTCCCCCCTTAACTAAGGTCATTTAAGGATAATTAGGTTTAATTAAGGTTAATTAAGGGGGAACCTAGGGGGTAGTATAGAGGGGGGTACTAGTTTAACCCATGAATGCACTTTTTCACTTGATTCTCCATCATTCTACGTACTATATCCCTAGATATTCCTCTGTATACCTTGGGTCATGCATTCCCCCTTACAGTATCTGTCCTTAAAGGGGCGTTACTGACGAGCTATTATACCTCCTACTACTCATTGTGGTAGCAGCAAAAGTTCCCCTCGCCGAGTTGCTACGCCTCCACAAGCCGACCTGAACCTCAACTCAGCCCTGCCTGCAGCCAAAAGCCTCGTGGTTCGCAGGCCTTGTACTCCAGGTCATGTGGGAGTAGTTCTGCTGAAGCAGCAATCGCCATAGCAATATGATTAGGGCGGAGACGATTGCAGTGTGGCGGTGGCGGTGGTGGTGGCGGCGGGGGCCGGAGCGGTGATGGTGGATGTGGGCGTGGTGGCGTCTGTGGCTTTGGTGCCAGCGGTGCCGGTTGCAGCAGCTGCGCCAGTGCAGGAAGGCAGGCTGGGGGGTATGTGGGATGGGTGTCATTAAATTCTTTTCACCTGCAGAGCGGCGGCGTTACAATCTGGCAGCAGGAGGAAAACTAGGACAGGCACCTGTC
This sequence comes from Symbiodinium pilosum, assembly GCA_905231905.1. NCBI lineage: Eukaryota > Dinophyceae > Suessiales > Symbiodiniaceae > Symbiodinium > Symbiodinium pilosum. The sequence continues at coordinate 1,500 of CAJNIZ010047462.1, read as the reverse complement.
ATATGAACCTAGCTTGACAGGCTACATTGTCCCAAAATCAGGGACTGTCCACGCCGCTTGTAGGCCGGGAAAAAAAACCAAATTGTGTGTGCAATTTGGGCAACCCTCTGTAAGGTAATTACAGTTCCAAGTATTGTGCAGAAGTGCGGATTCTGACATAACCTGCCGCAAGAGTTCTATGAAGACACGTACCTGAAGTCCTATGTGGTAATTTCCCTAAATAGGGGGACCCCAATGTAGACCCCAAAATACTATAGTCATTATTGTTGGGATCCCCAAAAAAGTACCCCTAGTTTTGGGAGACCCCCATTTAGATCCTGAATACTCGGTCCAAGGTTACAGCCCAGCCGCGCTTGCTATGGCGTTGAAACCTTCGCAAGTTTGAGGTGTTGTGGCTGTTGGTCTACTTGGCGGGTCAGGGGGACCTAGTAAGTAGGTCAATAATGGAAAAGAAAATGGAAACTACTAGATATCATTTGGGGTTTAGGGTATGGGGTTTAGGGTTTAGGGTCAGCGGGACTCAAAAAGTAGGTTAATAACGCATTTAGCCGATATAGTAACCCTAATTATTCCCATTATGAACCTACTTACTAAGTCCCCCTGACCCTCCAAGTAGGAGGGTCAGGGTCTTGAGGGCTCGGGGTTTAGAGTTACCTGCATGTTTCCCCCGTCATGAGCCAGCACGCCTGTACACAACATCCGAAGTGTGTCCCGATATGAGAACAGCAGTCCTGGGACATTCTATGTTGCAGGCTGATTAAACTTCTACAGGGCTTCACTTGAAGTCGCCACACTTTGCTGGCTGGCGGGCGGGGTGCGTCTTAGCTCCGCGAAGATGCATAGGGCTGCTGGCTAAGTTTTGAGTACTTGGCTCAACATGTGTTTTCCAGGCAACTGCAGGGAAACAAATAATAGATAATGGCATCCAAGTCAATGCGGTCTATGCGGAGCTGAGGGGTCAAAATCGACCAAGACCGCAGCACCCTGAATATGGCAAGTGCCCATCACCTGAAAAGATGATACTTCCTCAAAACAACCTCCATAACCCTGCAATCCCCCTGTACTCCCTAAACCCTAGCCCGGACCCGTTGACATTAGGATTTCTGGAGTGCCCCCCAATTTTGAGGCACCTCCAATAGCAGTATGTGGATTTTATTGCCCTCTTAGGTCCACCTATAATAAAATCCTGCTTCGTATATGCTCATTACCCAACATAAGCTCTATATCAGCTGCACTTTTCTGCAAGCTTCCAAAACCTGGAGGCCCTGCAATTCGGAGGCCCTGGAGGGCCCGGAGGCTCTGGAGGCCCTGGAGGCCTGGAGGCCCTGGATCCAGGCCGGAGGCTAGAGGCCCTCGAAGGTAGGTCCGAGGTGCCTGAAAGTCTGGAGGCCCTGGAGGCCCGAAGGCCCTGGAGGCCCGAAGGCCCTGGGCCCTGGAAGCGAGAAGACGATCTTTTCGAGGTGGGAATTGAGGGCATAGCCCTAAACCCTAACAGGAAGT